>JASKGM010033465.1:0-24851 GCA_034509205.1 Ceratonia siliqua
CTCCCACTGCTTGAGCTGAGATTAGTGCGTCATTTACCACCCTTGTTTGGAACTAACCCTCAGTTAGCTTTCTCTTTGCCTATAACCCCTATAAAGAATTAAAAACATGGTTAAAGGCTCCAGAATCAACTATCCAGCTATGAGTAGAATATCTACTCGAAATGCTTCTAAGATAAACCCTTGTGAGCAAGATAAAGATTGTCCAAATTTAGATAACACTTGTCTTAAATAAGATAAACCTTTGTCTTAAAAATTTTATTTTCTAATTAAAAAACCCTTGTTTAGTTTACACAACTAATGTAAGAAATATTTTTGACTTTTTAGTGACAAAATGTTTTTGACATTTTCAAGCATACTTAGGACAAAATTTGTCCTAGAATAATTCTTTGTCTAAACTAATACAACTTTTGTCTTAATTAAGACAATAGCTAAAATTATATCAATAAACTTAATCTCAAATTTATTTCAACTCAATGTGGATTGAATTCTCCAAATCTAGGTGAGGAATCCGTTTGGACGGAGGAATTTCAAGCTCCAATAAACGTGAGATTATTTTAATTTCATTAAGATTATCTAAGTTTATTATTCATGAAGTCACTTCTCCAAAGACTCATGCTTGCATTCTTGATATGTCTTAAAATTACGAGAAGTCAATGTTGAACATTGATTTATCCAATTAGTAAACTTAGTGTTTGTGAACCCTTGTAGCCATCCATTGACACAAGGTAAAATTATTGATTTACCCCTTATGTCAATTTTGTCTCTTGGCCTTAGATTTCATCCAATAAGTGACCAGGTAATCTTTTAAAACTTTTTTAAAATTATCTTGAAATGATGAGTAGCTAATTCATCATTTTACTGGACCTAGATATGTCACTTGTCCTCCTAAAATCACTAAAAGTGATGTAATGGTATGAACTCCATTGCTTGGATTTATGTTCCTAGATGTTCACTTCCACTATAATCCCAACATACAGAGTCTTGACCAATGTCACACAATGGTCGTACCCATAGTATATCAAAGATCACAACAGTGATGGACACGAGACCATAACCCTCCAGGATTTCGGTTTAACCATTAGTGGATGCAATGTGTGTGAGTTCAACTTCAAAGCAATGGTATGAACTTAAACTTGATATGTCACTTGATTCCATTTTATTTGATATTGTCATTACTTGAAGTCTACTACTTCAATGATTTGAGGTTCATTATTCCCTTAGAAAAGAATCTCATTCTTTTTATGGAGTTAATCTAGACACTACAATCTTAATTGAACAGAGTGACTAGATCTGTTCAATGACAGTGAATATTGTTTTATATTCATCCAATGATACATTTCTCCTTTTGTATAACCCTTATGCAAATGTATCTTGGTTTATTAGAATCTAAGAACCTTAATAGTTAGAAAATAAAGCATACATAAATAAACTCTTTATTTATTAATATTAAAAAGCATTTACATCAAATTTGGGAATATAACTTTCTTTCCAGGGCAACCTATTCCCAACAGACAACACATCTAATCCTTTGGTTTGCCTAGTGTTCCTCACACTCTCGACTACTTCATCTATTGGGAGATTCTATTTTGACATTTTATGGGGGCAAGGAAGCAGCAACGGAGATGGAAGACTAATAGAGATGATACCATGAAGACTTTCATTTTGGTGGAAGTGATATTCTTATTAACTATACAATCACTTGTACAAAGCAAGACCATTCGCTCAAAAGAAAAGAAATAACCAGACAAAATTGGAGAAACAGTGTGTATAAAGTAAACTACTATAAGACAAAGCCTACGTTTACAAATGGAAATAGAAATGATGTAAAGAATGGTAATAGACGAAAATGACCAGATGTGAAGAAGGATAAAGTTGACCTTAGGGGCAACAACAGAGGTACAATAAGTACATCAAAGAAAAGATGGTAGCAGAAGTAGCATGCACACTACATAATAGCTGGCACAATGTACACTCATGACTTGCAATAAAGGCAAACATTCATTAAATTCAAATACTCCATTTTAAACTCAATGAAAGCAGGAAGAATTGATACGGTATCAACCATATACAAGTACACCATGCAAAATTGTGAACCAAAGTGTACAAACTTTCTTCGTGGGTAAAGCCCTAAATTCCATACTGTCCAAGCTCTTGATACTAGTCAAATTCCCTAACCCATAACTCTCTCACAGTATTTCCTTTGTGGTAAAAAAGGACATTCTTTTCACATTTTTAGTCATCCAATAAACTATATCATTCACCTTTCTTTGAAAGTTACAAACAAGAACCCTAGCTTGCTCGGTTAACCTAAATTTGCTAGTCACCTAGTTGATCTCTTCTTCCTTTTGGGAAGTCATGTAGTAATGAAGACCATTTCATCTATTGTCAAAAAGAGCATTAATACTCTTGTTGCTACCCATGTTGTCCTCAATTAAGCTGAATACTTGGTTTCGAAAGAAACCATATTTATTCTACTGAAACCATGTAAATCAATGTAAAAAAACGACGTCCAAATATATTTGTAAATAGGATTAATATAGCTTTTGGTCCCTAAAGTTTTACTCTATTTTCAATTTGGTTCGTATACTTTAATTCATCTAATATGGTCCTTACACTTTCAACAACTTTCACTTTGATCCCTGCCATCGATGATTCACTAAAAGCTGTAAACATGATTGCTGACATGGCAAGGAATGATCTACTTGTCTTTTTTTCCATGTCATTTGAAACCTCAATAAGGTAATCATCAAAATGATGTCTTTTTGGCTTAGGTTGAAATGTTGTGTTACTGAAAGCCAATGTATACCTACCGACCTTGATCATATAACCCCATACTAGTAGATGTCTTTTAAGAAATATGAAATGTTGTGTCACTGATTATCTATTTCCTCATTATGCGGACTTATTCCTTTCTTCAATGACTTAACTATTTTTGCAAATTTTTACAATGTTTGATTATCTCCTTCTTCAAATTCACAAATATCCATATCCATTGCAATATGATAATCAATTAATGGAAGCTTGAAAATCTCATTATAACAAGAAATTTAAGAAGAAATAACTTCCTAAATAATGGAAAAGAAAGAAGAAAAGGAAAAACAAATAAGAATACTTTAAAATGGCAAGAGTTGGGCAAAAGATGAAATAAACAAAACATTAAATTATCAACTTTTATTCAAATGGATAAGATAAGGTGCACACTTTAATAAAATTCAAATGGCTTTAGACTTTAGTCAAGTGAAACAATACCTAAATTAAATATTACTAATTAGTGTAAACAATGGGAATCAGCTCTACATCCCAATTGCTAAGTGGCTGGTCTCCTTGATCAAACCTAATACAGCAACTATATTCCACATCTTCCTCCAAAACATTCACAGAGTCTGGCTGAATTATCTGAGATGGAGTCGAAAAGGTTTCTTGAATATAGGGGTACTTTTATCGATCCTTTTTCCATTCTTAGGCTTATAACCCAGCCCATGTCTTCCAACATTGTCTATCACCACAATAGGCGAGTTAATTCCTTGCAATCTTAATCCCAGTTCTTTACCCTGCTTGTATCCATTTTTTACCATAATTTCTTTGACTACATTTTTCGACAAGGAGATTTTTCTCCCTTGGGACCCTTTTCCACAATCTCCAAAGTTTGGAAGGAACTCCTTAATGCTTGCTCTATTGCCTCGACATAAGGAGTTGAAACTGGATTAAAAATGAGCATTTCTTCCTCACTCTTGATGGTAATGGCTTTTCCTTCATCGATGAACTTAATCCTCTGATGCCATGTAGAAGGTGTGGCCCTAATTGCATGGATCCATGGGCTACCTAGTAACATTTTATATGATGGCTCAATATCCATAACTTGACGTACCACCTAGATGATACTTGGGTCGATTTGTAAGCTTAACATGATGTGCCCTTTTACTTTTCAACTAAAGCTGTCAAAAGCTCTTACCACAAGATCTCTTGTTTTCTTTTTATCAAGGTTGATAGGTAGGTACAAGAGTGTAGTGTAAGAAAACATAGTTAAAAAGAAACCATTGTCTACTAGAACATTTGTGACAGTACAGCCCTCACATTTTAGTGTGATATGTTTGGCCCTATTGTGGCTGCTGCCTGACGCGCTCAATGATTCCTCTGAGAAGGTTATGAAATTTGAAATCCTCACATAACAACTTCTATAGGGCTTTCCTGTGTGCCTCAGAGATAATAATTAAAGAAAAAAAGATATCTTTGCTTGAGCTTTACCTAGCTGTTATAGGATGTCATATTCACTTTGTTTCATTATTTTAAGGAATTCCTCCTCTTGGTCAATTTTCTCTTCAATTGCGGCTTCTACCACCTTTTCTTTCCTTTTCTAGTTATTTGTTATTTTAAGAGTGTAAACTCTCCCACTTTGGGAAGTGGGCCTGACTTCCATATTGCTCATACTCTTCTCTTCCCCAAGCAATTTCTTTGGAGCCTATTTAAACGGTGTCATCGGGTTGTGTATTGTCATTGAGGGTGCATATATCCATGATATAGCCTTGTTAGTTTTATACAAGAATGGAACAATGGTTTTAATTACTATAGTAGGAGATTGCACTGCGTTCATTGGTGATTCCTTCTTCAAACTGAAGACTAATGGTTTAGGAAGGAAACCTTTTTCCTTAATCATGGCAACTCCTGGTAAATGGATTTTCTTGCAATGAATTTTGGTAACCTGCTATGAACCTCCCTCCACACTTTTTTGCAACTATCTAAGAGTCGTAGGGCCATCTCATTTGTATAATGGTAATAGGTTCTCCACTCAGCCTCCAAATACCCTTTTTCATTTAGATTGGCCATGATTTTTGCTAATGGTGGTTTAAGCATATTAAGAATAATCTAGTTTATATAAGTCAATTGGGCAATCTCTACTCTTACAACTACCAAAATTTTCCTCAACATTGTATTAGTTAAATCTTCCTTGGCAAGCAAGTCATCTACCAATCTTAATTTCTGCTTCATCCTAAATTCATTCTTGTCTAAATGCTTCACTGCTTTCTGGAATCTTTCAATATCTCGAAGCCAAAGCTCACTAGACTGATGTAGCTTCTGCTCTTGCTTATCATGATTAGCTTAAATTGCCCTTTTAAGCTCCTTCATCTGTTGATCCAATTTTCTGTTCTTTTGGGCCATTGCTAGCTATTTTTTCTTAGCCATTGCCAAACTAGCTTCCAACATTTCCAATTTAACTTCAAATCTTTGTTCTCCACTAGCTACACCAGGTCACTTTTGCTTAGACAAGGGAGTTTTCTATCATTTATTCATCCATTCATAGTACTCATCGGTTGCTACCACAATTCACTTTCCCAAGTCTTGCTTTCCTAAAATCATCTTGTCATCCTAAACCCTCTTGACTTCCTAGATTAAGCTTTTATTTTCTTCTTGTTGATAGTAAAAACTGAACCCTTCTATGGACTTCTGAGGCGGTACCCCTTGAAGAAAAGTTAATTGTTTGAGTGCTACCGTAGGAGTATGAGAAATGAATCCTTTGACGTTACAAATGGAACAAAAAGGAAGTTACCACAACTGTAATTCATCATGGTTCCATAATTGCTATTTCCATTGAATTTGGTCCTTCCTGACCTCACTGCACAGCTAAACCCACTTTGAAACATTCCAATTTCCAATCTTTATCACGCCAAAGAATTCAAAACGCCCTAATTTTGGCATTCTGTAATGTTGTAATTTTCCAATGAGATGTGTAACCACCTTGACATAAAGTATTGGCAAACAACATTTAATTGGTCATGCTTGAATAAAAAATTCAAATAAATGAATTTTACTAAATTAAATCCCTTTGACTTAGTTAGTTTCCTAGTGAATGTAGGTTACTTAAGAAATTAAAACTCTTTTAATTTAAAGCCTTTAATCATTTAGATCATTATAATAATTAAGAGGGAATATATTTGACCATGTCAAAGACAAATTCCCCACCTTTAACTGTACACCTTTCCATCATATGGGGAGGAGGTTGTTTCATAAGTTTGATCAATTCAAACTTTGCAACTACATTAGGATAAATAATTAAAATTAATTTTATCTTAATAAAATGCTATAGCTAAAATTCCTAATGAAATAGTGATTTAATCAACTTCTTCAAATGAAATAATTGAACAATTCAAATATTAATTTAAAGTTGTTGAACCAAAAGTAATTACTAAGATAAAGGTTGTCTAAATTGAGACAACACTTGTCTTAATTAAGACATTAGCTTAAATGCTATCAATAAACTTTATATTAAATTTATTCCAACTCAATGTAGATTGAATTTTACAAAGCTAGGTGGGGAATCCGTTTGGACATAAGAATTTCAAGCTCTAATAAATATGGGATTATTTTAATGAAATTAAGATAATATAATTTTATTAATCATGAAGTCATTTCACCAAAGACTCATGATTACACTCTTGATAATTCCTAAAATTACGAGAAGTCAATGTTGAATGGATTTGTTCAATTTACAAATCTAGTGTTTATGAACTCGTGTAGCCAACCATTGACATATGGTAAAATTACTGTTTTACCCCTTATGTCAATTTTGTTCCATGGTCTCATATTTCACCCGAAAAATGACCAGATAATCCTAGAACTTTTATAAAATTATCTTGAAATGATGAATAGCTAATTCATTATTTCACTGGGTCTATATATGTCACTTGTCTTCCAGAAATCACTAGAAGTGATGTAATGCTACAAACTCTATTTCTTGGATTTATGTTCCCAGATGTTCACTCTCACCATGATGCCAACATACTAGGTTTTGACCAATGTCACACAATGGTAGTGCCTATAGTATATCAAAGATTACAATGGTCATGAACACGAGTCCATAATCCATCAAGATTTCGGTTCACTACTAGCATATGCAATGTGTGCGAGTTCAAGTTCAAAGTGATGGTATTGACTTGAACTTGATATATCACTTGATTCTAATTCATTTAATAGTGTTATTACTTAAAGTCTACTACTTCAATGATTTGATATTATTCATTCCCTTAGAAAAGAATCTCATTATTTATATAGGGATAATCCGAACATTATAGCCTTTGTTGAAAAGGGTGACCTGTTTTATTCAATGATTGTGAATAGTATTTTACATTCATCCAAAGATACATATCACCTTTTACATAACCTTTGCAAATGTATCTTGGTTTATTAGATTCTAAGAACCTTAATAGCTAGAAAATAAGGCTTACATAAATGAACTCTTTATTTATTAATATTAAAATGTATTTACATCAAATTAGAAATACAACTTACTTTCCAAGGTAACATATTGCCAACACTATGACCTATTCCATTTTGTGGTTTAATACTCTATTAGCCTTGTTGCCACTAAAATTACAAACAAATTTCAACAATAGATAAACCAAATGGTACCACAACAAACTCAAACTATTTGTAAATAAAATTAATTAATGCATGGAACTACTGGTAAAAGAGAAAGCTTTGGGGAAGGGGGGAATATGTTAGAAATTGAACATTTAAAAAGCCAAAATGAGGATAAAGTTATTAGAGAAAGTGAACCCCTTACTCACTTGCTAGCTTGTTGCACAAGAGAACCACTGCATATCTGCACCAGTGGCCCAGTAGCACCATAACACCAACAACACTGTTCTAGACCAATGAGAGTTAGACAAGCCACTGAGAGTTTAAGACCAAATTAAATTGAGAAGTGATAATCCCCTTTCACCCTTTGCCCATTGCCCATTGTTGTGTGTCTTAGACACAAGAGTCAAGATATTTTCTTACACTATTATTTATAAATTGTAATTGTATTTGTAATTTAGAAAAATTTTATTTGTAACTATATTTGTTACACCTCTTTTACACCTTCACTTTTAACTATTGATATATTATATTAAAATTGGGCGGCAAATAATTTTTTACATAAAGAAAGTTTTAGGGGGCAAACTTTTTTTTAAAAAAATATTTACATAACTTTTTTGGGCAGCAATCATCCTTGTCTCCACTAAGGTCCACCTCTAAAGACAAATATGTCTCACGCTCATAATTTAAGCAAGAAAATATGACTTAACAAAGGGAAATAGTTGGTGGAGAAGACTATGCTAGAAGAGAATTAAATTGAATTCAGCACTAAGTCAATAATGCAAAAAGAAGGGAAAAGCAATATGTTTGCCAAGTACGAGATGGAATAGTATTGTTTGATGAAGTGTATACTTGTGTAGGATTATAAGAAATATAACTTCTAGTGGGTGGATAATAACGAATAGCGGACTAGAGGATGTTGCGTGTAGCCTAAGTAGGAAGAGAATCAAAGTACAAGTTGCACAAATGTAATGAGTAAGGAAACAAAGGGTGATATTTCAAAGGCTGGACTAACAAAGTGAAGAAAAAGTAGGAGTATCAACTAAGTGGCATATGTGATGAAATTGGTATTATGAGGTGGTATCAGCCAATGTAATCTAGGTGTGTTGTATCCATTGAGAGGGGAAGAATGGATCATGGAGTAAGGGAATTGTGTTGAATGGTATTATGGTAATGATGATAATATCGTAGCTTTGAGATGGATTTCTAATTATAAAACTAGTTTATATGTGTAACTGAAGTCTCAGGTGAATTGGTGTAGGTACATGAATAAATTGGGTTTTAAAGAAAGTTCCAAATGGGATAGCTAGATGTTTTGAGAAAAAGTCTATGTTAGTCCAAAAAGCAACAAGCACTTAAGAAGGAGGGTTGAATTGGGTGCTTCTAAGTTGAAAAGCATTTTCAAGCAACTAAACTATTTTCTTATATTTGATTAACTATAAAACTAGATTGTCTCTTAGTCAAAGGAATTAACGAGTAAATGAGGATAAGAATACTTAATGATTTAGTTATGTTGCTTGTTTGAGGATGTTCCTCAAGTTAATAAGTTAAAAAATACTTTTCACATAGAGCAAATTTTGAATTAGATGAGAAGTTAAGTTCTAAAGCAATGAGCAACTAGAATCGTAATCTGTGTTAGTGAGCAAGTAGATATCAAATAGTTGAGAGCAAGGAAGAATTGCATAGGATATATACTGGTTCAATTCCAACAAATGCTAGATCTTACGTCCACTTTCCATGCACAAAGCAAGGGAAATTCACTATAAGGGTAATTACCAATTATAGGTACAAGCTCCCAAGCTTTTATAACCAAAAACCTTGATTAACCTATCCACACAAAGTTTTTCCCAAGAACCCAGCTAAACTCACTACACAAACTCAAGCACTCAGCTTTTTACAACCTCACAGGGTAACCTATCACATACTAGATTTTCTTTCAAGTGAATCTAGTAAACCTTACACAAGATAAGTTTTGATGGCTTTGATAAGCTCTCGACTCCCTTGCTATACTCAAGATACAAATATGGCTCAATGAGTTTTAAGTTGTTCACTTGTTGTAGGCTCAATGTAAAGCACTTAAACATTTATGGAACTTGGCTTCTGCTCTATGTATTCGCTATGTTTCATCCTTAACAGATGTAACTTTTATACTTGAACTTGAAACTCATTTCTTCACTAGCCATTGGAGATCATCATTAATTTTCTAGCATACTTCATAGCTTGTTGTAGATTAAGTTTGTAGATGTTGACAAATGCTAGAAAAGACATTTATCTTCTTGAATTTGAATAGACATTTATGAGCTACTCATGGAGTAGCAATACTCTAAGAGAGGGGAAGTGGCCCCCACGATGTGTAGCATAGTACCCACCAATTTGAATTCTTCATTTCTAGAAGCAATGTATGATACCTTTATAGAGTTCACACTTGTTGTTCTTCTAGTTTTTTGTAGGATGCACGTAAAAATTGCAAATATACTTTTTTAACAATTCAAATGATGATCACATCAATTGAATAAATAATTATATCATTTAATTCTTTGTCAAAAAGATTTTTAGAAATGTTTTAACTTTTGCAAGCAAAGTGTATGGTGGCTCCTTGCTTTAAAACATGCCATATTGTTATCCAACTAACACTTTTCAGATTTAGCTTTACTTGACATTTTATTATTTTATTTTTATTTTCACTATAGCTTCACTTGCTCGATGCTTCTTGCTCTTCCAAGAGATTCTTCAATACTTTAGTTCTTTTGCATTTTATATTTTCCTCTTTGTTTCTAAAAACATTAGTTGGCTCATTAAAACTATTAATCATATTATTTTTCTCAACATTCTCCCCCTTTTTTTGACAACTAATTATAAGAGAAAATGCAAGTATACTTAATGATACATAATTTTATGTAAAGAGGTAAGAGACTTCCCTTAATATGCACAAGTATGCTCCCCCTGAGTTTGTGCATCTATTTTTGTGTTTCACTTTAAGTATTATGCATAAAAACTATAATATTCTGCATAAAGACATATGAATTTGCTCATATAAACTATAAGATTTCATTCTCTCAAAATTTTCTCTTACTTCTCCCTTTTTGGCATCATAAAAAAGGAATAAGTGAAAGTTCAAAATATGCATAAAATCCATATCAACCACAACATGAATAAAGACAAGCATAGTATCCATAATATGTATAAGAACATTATCATAGTATATGGCTAAAAGTCTGATAAAGTATCTAAAAAGAGGTCACATAGCAAGACAAAATTAAACATATAGAAAGCAGAAATAATAATAAAGTTAAACACAGTCTACAAGTCACAAGCAATTTTAAGCTAAGGGATCATTAAGGGCTATAGGCCCACCAGGTACAGGAATAGTGGAGGTGTCAATAGGAGTTGGGTCAAAATGGGTTTCCTCGGAGTCTTTGTCTTCAGCAGCTACATTTTGTGGCATTGCATCCAGAGCTATTTGCTAAGATGTTGATGTAGAACCTTTCCTTTTATCAAGTAGCTTTGAGGGTCGAGGAGTATTGATGAAACGTTCAAGCATATGAGACAAGTGTTACAAATGATGCTTCACCTCAGTCAACTCAAACTACATTTTGATGGCAAGAGTATTTTATTCTTGGTAAAACTTAGTTACTATATTAGCAAAACTTTCAAATTTGGCATTCAATATTTCAATGGTGAGAGATTCATGATCACCTTGCTTTTGTTTCTCTATGGTATGAGACATAGTGGTTCTTTTCTTTGTTTCCAACTGGTTTTTCTTAGTTCTTGAATCCTTTGTCGTGGAAATTTCTTTTTTAGTTTCCACTACTTTCTTTGTAACAGGATTTTGTGAATTAGTGGCAAAGCGTTTGCTCTCAGGATCATAATGAAAGGTAATTGTCTTCATAGGTTCCTTCTCTAATATTTTTACTGATTCCTCCATGGGCTTCTTTCCTTTTCTTTTCCTAATTATAGGGATTTCATCTTCTAGTTCTTCTTCCTCAAGATATGTAGGAGCAAGTACATTTTCCCTTTCTCCTTTAGCTTTTGAAATCTTTGATGAGGAGGGCATTTTTAGTACAATTTTCTCCTCTTCCTCTTCACCTTATGGTGAGCTAATTTCTTTTTCAAATTCAGGAACAAATGATTCCAAATGTTATAGGTGAAGCTTAACTCCTCATCAGTCATCATTATACTCTGATTTGACTATTGTTTCTTTACTATCATTTGCGAGCTCAACCATTGGAGGTGGTCCATGGTTTTTCTTTTGTAGAAAATGAATCCTCATAGATTTTCTAGTTGGAGTAGTTAGAGTTCTCTTCTTCTTTTACTTCAACTAACTTTTTCTCATAATTTCCTTTGGATTTTCAGAGGATCCTTCTTCATCATCTTTCTTCCCTTCTTCTTTCATCCTTTGTGCTTCTTACTTTTTCTTTATCTGATATATCTATCGTATTCTTTCTTTTTCTCCCTTGCTAATTATTTCTTTTTAACAATAGGGGTTTTATGCCTTATTGATTTGACTTTAATTTCCCTTCATGGTTCTTTTTCTTCCTTCATACCACTTGATAAACCTCTTTCTATTCATACCCAACTTCCATCATCCTCTTTCTTAGTGCCCATATAACCAAGCAATCTTTTTGTCATAGTTTCCTCTGTCAAAACCTATCTCAAACCCTAGTCTATTTAGATCTACCCTGGCCTTAGCTAACCGAGTGATGATTGTCTAATTAGGGAGTTCTGCCTTCTCTTTCACTAAACAAGCCTCCATGTGACTAAATATAATGTATGGCAGATTAAGTCTAATTCCATTTGTAATACACCACATGTAGCATATATTAACCTTATTTCCTTGATTATCTTTTCCTTTTCTAGGTACAATTACATGGGTCATAACATGCAGTAAGATTCTCATGTTAGAGTTGAGCACAGAAATGTCAACTACCTTATCTTGGTTATTAGTAATCTTAGGTACTGTATCTTCATGAGAATAACCCCCAAACTCTATTTCCTTATGCCTAGAGTACATTTTGATTCTAGCATTTGGACATGCAATGAGTTTTGAAATCTTTTCACAGTTGACAGTAATCCTTCTACCCTTAAAATATAACTTCCTTTCAAACTTCATTTTTCAAACTTTAGATTGGCATAAAATTTTTAATAACCACAAGATATATCTCAGTTTTGATTTTAATAAAATTTATCCATTCTTCCCTTTCAAACCATTCAAAATCTCAAGCTTATCTTCTTCAAATAACTTTAGGTTTACCTATCTAGCGATAGAGTAATCTCTATGCATTAAATTTTCCTTGTATGCTATTTTTGCTTCTTTGTCTTGAAACATCTTAGGGACACTTATTGTCTTCATCTTCTTTGAAGCATACCTAGAGGCTTCGTATATATTCCTTTTCTCACCAGCTTTGGATGATGAAGCCATTGTTTAGGAAATAAGGGTAAGGGTTTCGGTTTTTATGGGTGTTTTTTGGTTGAAGATGATTCAATTTTTAGAGAGCGAGGGTTCTGTATGTGAGGAACAATGGTGATTTCTAAGAGAGAAGGTGAGAGGAATACGAAGAGATGCAAATGAGAGGGAATGAGTATGAGAGCTTATTTGCTTTGAAGGCATTTTATTTTTATTGCTTTTGACTAAATTTAAATTGATTTAAAACTTTCTAAATAGGGAAATGGATAAGCACACAGTAAAGGTAAATGGCGGAAATCACATTTTCCAAGAGGAACTAATCATGACAGCTGAAAGGACTTTTGTAATTTTGAATTTATTTCATAAATGCCAATGATAAGAAATGATCAAGTAGAGTCTACCATTTGCTGCTAAAGACACGCTGTGGTGCTGGGGTTGTCGTACATAGAAGCCAACAAAGAGAGAGAAGGGACTAAAAGGAATCACTCAGTGGCGTGCAGTGTGAGTAAATACAGAAAATAGAAGAACACAAAAAAAAAAAGATGATGGCCAGGGTTACAAATGAGGGAATGGAGAGGTCAGACGAAGAGAAAGGTGGGGATGGGTTTAGGCAGCTACTTAAGAAAGAAAAGGGTTAAGGTTTTAGGGTGAAAGTGAAAGGAAGAGAGAGGTAGGAGAAAAGAGGAAAAGGAAAAGTAATCAGAAATAAGGGAGGCAGATAGGGTTTTGGTGTGAAGGAGGGACTTCGGTCGGGTTATTTGTTTGGTTGGACCAGGTAGCACATTTGGATTGGTTTGGGCTCAAAGTTGAGTGGAAGTGCATTGGGTTGGACCTAGAAATAGGTCAATAAGGTATTGAGCCAAGTGAGGAGTCGGTTGAGAAGAGATTAGGCTAAAAATAGTAAGAAGAGAAAAAAAGAAATAGGTTCCAAAATACGGGCTTGGGGTTTTTATATTTATTTTGATGTTTTAATATTATTTATTTTTGTTTTATTATTATTATTTTATTTATACATTTTATTTTGGTAAAATAAAGAAATTCAAACAAGATGGGATGTTGACAAGTGCCATTACCTAAATTCTACTACTTCAATGATTTGAGATTCATCATTCCCTTAGAAAAGAATCTCATTCTTTCAATGGAGATAATCCGAAAACTACTGTCTTTATTGAATAGATGACAAACTCTGCTAAGTGACTGTGAATAGTATTTTAGATTCATCCAAAGACACATATCTACTTTTGCATAACCCTTATGCAAATGTATCTTAGTTTATTAGAATATAGGAACCTTGATAGCTAGAAAATAAAGCTTACATAAATAAACTCCTTATTTATTAATATTAAAATGTATTTACATCAAATTAGGAAATACAACTTGCTTTCTAGGACAGCCTATTCCTAATATAAACTTACATTCATTAGGAGACTAACTCAGCCAAAGTGATTTATTTAACTAAATTTCTTTATTTGAATTTTATATTCAAGCATGACCAATTAAAAAATCCCACATGTTTTATTTAAGATTTAAATAAAATATGACTGTATCAATTGAATAATATAATTATTAATTGATAAGTTAATTAGATAATTTGATTATATATTCTCCCTAGTAGATGCGTGGAATCCCTAAGCTTTAGGAAAGGATAATTTTGAATTCAAAGGAATGACCTTGGGTTAGGTTAGTATAAATATAACTAATCCCTCTCTCCATGTGGCTGAAAAAATTGCAGAGAAAACACCTTAAGAGTGCCTCAAGTTTTTGAGAGAAAAACACTAAGAGCAAAAATGAGTTTTGTTTGAGTGCCTTCATAGATTTCTACATGCTATACTTAAAGGGAAATGGAAGGTTCTAATTTACTTTGAAAGCTATCAATTATTTTATTTCATCTTCTGTTTTATTCCAATCATTAAGCCCATTCACCGTAGGTTTTGTAGATTTATACTTCCCATAGAATGGGCGGCCAATGTGCTTGATTGGGAAGTATATTACAAGAGACTATAATAGGTATGTAAAATTCTTATTAATTTTACTTCTCCTTTTAGCAGTGAGTTATTTGCCTATGTGTTTTGTTTTGTCCTATTCGCAAGCTAAAATATTTTAAAAATTTTAAAACCCATCTTGTATCATAAACACTTAGGATAAATAACTAGATCCAATACAAAAGATTTATTATTATAAAAATGCAAAGTAACGGCTCTCAATGCTCGAGCTGAGATAGAAGTGTCATTTGCCATCCTTGTCTGGAACTGACCCTCAGTCAACTTTCTTCTTGTCTGGAACCCCTATAAATAATTACAATCACTATTAGTGGCTTCAAAATCTACTATCCTAGTGTTAGTAGAATCATCCACTAAGTAGGCTTCTAACATATTTAGAAAACCCATACCTTGCTTATTCTTCAAAGAATTGGGTAGGCTTTGCAATTCCTATTCCAATGCCCTTTAGCATCACATTGGAAACACTTTCCCTTGGTGCCCTCTTTTTAAGCTTTGTTCTTCTTCATGGACTTCTTTTTTGACCCAGTCAATTTCTTGGCACTTTTCTTCTTCTTTTTTCCCCAAGCCCCTTGCTTTATTAGGCTCCATTGCTACAAAAAATAGCCTTTTGGTTTTTCTTGATATTAAGAACTTCCTCTATAGATTGCAGGCCAATCGTCAATCCAATAAGGGTGTAGACCTTGTTGTGCAATTCATAGTTTAACTTAAATTATGAAAACTAGGAGTTCATGCTATGAATGATCATGACACTTGAGTGTCTGCATCAATTTTAGCTCTTTACAACTTAGTCTCATTTAGAGAGGAGATTACTTTAAGCATGTAATGTCAAACTGACTCCCCTGGCTTCTACTTTAGGTCCTTGAAGGCATTGATTGCTCTCACCTTAGCAGACTGAGTAATTGTTCCAAATGTCTCATGTGGTTCATGCCTTCATGCTGCTGCTGCAAAACACTAGTCATAGAGGCTAGTAAGTAGCACTTAGCCATCACATTGGCACCATGCCACCTCTTGTGATACTCAATTTCCTCCGGGGTAGACTAAAGAGTCAAAGGGGTTGGTGCTTGCTTAAAAATTACCCATGTGATATTGTCATAATTAAGCAAAATATTGAGGTTTATCTTCCACTCAATGTAGTTCCTTACTGTTTAGTGTGCATTTGTTAAGCAGAATAGATAGTTGATTCATTTTCAAGGCTATGTCTAAAAAAATAAGTTTCAAATTGTAAGCTATTAGCTATTAAATGGACTTTGAACATGATGCATGTATTCATGAGTATGTTGATTTTATTATTACTTGTTTAAAAGACATTTACCTTCCTACAGTAAGCAACTGACTATGGGCAATGAAGACTTATAGCAAGGTAAACTAGAACCCTCCTACTTAACTCTGCTACTTGATATCTTCATACTTGACATAGTTAAGGAGTTCCTTTATTTAGCCCATTAATCTATCAACAGAGCTACTATAGGTAGTATATTGGTAGATTAATGTATCATTAATTGTGCTTCTATGAAAAGTCACACCTAATGTTCAACCAAGATGGACTTATCTCCTTGAAAATCCAATCTAGCTATGATCTGGGTATATGCTGGCATATAGGGAGTGATGCACACCCCATGACAAATGGACAAACTTTTGGAGGCTGTGGACTTTAGGATTATACTATCACCCTCTTCCACTCAATAATTATTATTACCCTAAGGTGACTTTCCCAGTTTTCTAGCATGCATACTTAAAAACAAAAAATTCATTTATAAGCTTTATTTGCCTTCTAAACTTTTTAGTTGGGTCTTATGTTAATAAACTTTACTATGCCTTATGCAAGGAGAGTGGCTTTTTCAAGCATGTTGTTGTTTAAACAACTGTATTGACCACATATCATAATTCATTTATAAGCTTTATTTTCCTTCTAAACAACCTTTACTATGACTTTCACAAGGAATTACGATAACTTCTCTACCAAATGTATTGACCACCTATCCTTTGTGAATTTTCAATCCAAGGAATCTATCGTGAAAATAGATGAGTATAACAAAATATTAAAATAAAAAAATGGCTTTCTTGTATTCCAATAAGAAAGCTCTTTTGTTCTACTATGCAAAGTGGCATTAAACCTTAAAGAATAGCTGTCACTTTTCTCTCTTGTATTTTGCCTCTATTCCTCATGCCTCTCACTATGAATATGATGATGATTTTGACTAAAGGGGGTTAATATCATAACTCATTTATATTTATATTAACCTAACTCCTTAGTCATTTAGTTGTATTAAAAAACTAACAACCCTAGAACTCCTTTAGAGTTTGACACAACTATAGGATAATTTGGATAATATTTTATCTAATATTATCAAATAATAATCTATATTATTTATTTGATATTTCATTATTTTATTTAACAATTAAATAAAATACATTGGAGATTTCTCATTGATTAATAATTAGTGTCCTTGAAATTAAAATTCTAATAAATAGAATTTTAAACTGTATCAAACTCTTTATCCTCATAGTCTTTTAGTATAAGTAGGATATCTTAAGAATCATGACTCTTTACAATTCCAATCCTCCTACACTTTGACTATTTCTCCTTAGAATAACTCAAATTGATTAGATCACATTTGAATCCCAAACTAAGTTGGACGTGACTCTTGAGATCCTTAGTGAGTTTGAGTTTTTTCAAATTTTAACTATGACAATGGATATTTTAATTTAGACAACACTTGTCTTAATTAAGACATCCCTTGTCTTGAAATACATTTGTCTAATTAAGACAACTTTTGTCTTAAATATGACAAGTAATGTAAAAATTATTTCTTGTCTTTTTAAGAAAACCTTTGTCTTAATTAAGACAAAGAATTCTTACACCATCAAGCTCACTTAGGGCAACGTTTGTCCTAAAGAAATCTTGTCCATATATGAGACAACTTTTGTCTCGTTTAAGACATACAAAAATGTGTCCAAAAATGAAATGCACAAAATGATGTCCAATAATGAGACAACTTTTGTCTCTTTTACGACATACATTTGTTCACTTAAGACAACTATTGTCTTAGACATGTTTTGTCTAAATTAAGACAACTTCTACCTTAATTAAGACAAGCCTTAAAATACCAAATGCCATCAAAAAATTTCACCATAACTGTTCTCCTAACTTAGAAGTATTGAATTCTACAAAGCTATATGGGGAATCCGTTTAGACACATGAATTTCAAGTTCCAATAAACTTATGATTATCCCAATCTCATTAAGACAACCCATGTTTATTAACCATGAAATAATTTTACCATAGATTCATGGTTGCACTCTTGAAAACCCTAAATTTATAAGAAGTAAATATTTAATGTTGATTGTCTAATTGCAAACTGAGTATTTACGAACCCCCATAGCCATCCATTGAAACAAGGTAAAATTATCATTTTATCCCTTATGTCAATTTTGTTCCCTAGTCTCAGATTTCATTCGATAAGTGACCAGATACTTTTTAGAACACATATAAAAATATCAAGAAATGATGAATAGCTAGTTCATTATTCACTAGGCATAGATTAGTCATATATCTTCCTCAAATCACTAAAAGTAATGTTTGTACTATGAACTTATTTTTTATATATATGATCCCTTATGTTCACTCTGACTATGATCCCAACATACAGAGTATTGACCAATGAAATATGATGGTCCTAACCTTAGTATATCAAAGACCACAGTCGACATGAACACGAGTTCACATTCTATCAGGATTTCGATTCTAACACAAGTGAGTGCATATATGTGAGTTCAAGTTCACAGTAACAGTATTAAATTAAACTTGATTTCTCACTTGATTCCTATTCATATAACAGTGTCAATACCTAAAGTCAACCACTTCATGATTTGAGATTCATCATTCCCTTAGAAGAGATTCTCACTCCTTTAATAGAGGGAATCTTAACATTGCAGTCTTCATTGAATAGAGTAACCAGCTCTATTCAGTGACTGAAAAAAAATTTTGATTCATCCAAAGATACATATCTCCCTTGTATAACCTTTATGCAAATATATCGTGATTCATTTAGAATCTATGTTCCTTAAAAGCCAGAATATAAAGCTTACATAAATAAACTCTTTATTTAATTATATAATGTATTTACAACATGATTCAGGAATAAACTTGCTTTCCAGGGCAACATATTCCTAACACATACTTCATAGTTGAATTCAATTAATCAATCCAGATAAATAAATACTAGGTGCCAACTGTGCAACAATCACATGCAATTCAAGCAACTAGGCTTTGATACCAATTGTTGGATCTAGTTTTTAAGCCTAAAGTGATATAGTGCGCATGGATTTAAAAAAAAAAAATTAAACCATACCATTCAAGAAAATGCAGCGAAATATAATCACCAAAAGTTCAAAGAACCTTCGATGATTAAAAGGTGAGAAGAACAATTAATAAAAAATATGATGGCACTGTAGTGTCTCTCAATTTGATTGTCTAATAGAAAGCTCCCTTACACCAATGAAGATGGCGTCACACTCACTTGAATTTTCTCTCGACCTCATCCCTCCAATGTGCCTCTCTTATTATGTGTGTGGAGGGCAATGGGCTAGTGTTAGATTTATATTAACCTAGCCCTAAGTCTTTTAGTTGCATTCAAAAACCAATAACCCTAATGGCTCACCATGTGGAAGCCACCCCTATAGGGAATTTAAATATTATGATATAATTATTCATCAAATAAACCTTAATTATCTTATTTTATTTTTCCTTATTTTATTTTATAAAAATAAATTAGATGGAGTTTTCCAGTTGCCAATAACTTTTGTACTTGAATTAAAATTCTAATAATAGAATTTTAGCTTCATCAATGTCCTTGACCACATAGTCTTCTAATGTATGTAGGACTACTTAGGAATCATAGCTCTTTACACTTTGACTTTAACCTCTTAGGATAATTCAAATTGTAAAAGTCAAATTAACATCCAAAGAGTAATGGATGAAATCTGCAAGAGAATTGGTGGTTGACTTATTTCAAAATTCAAAATTCAAAATCAAAATTTAACGTTCAAATTTTCAACAAAAACAATGGTTGTCGTAATTACAACACTTGTCTTAATTAAGACATCCCATGTCTTAAATTTTTTGTCTAATAAGACAACTCTTATCTTAATCAAGACAAGCAATGTAAGAATTCTTATTGTTTAATTAAGACAACCCATGTCTTAATTAAGACAAGCATTTCTTACACCAAAACCTATCAAACACACTTAGGACAACTTTTGCCCTAAAGAAATATTTGTATAGATTGAGAAACTTTTGTCCCAAAAAAATGTTTGTCTAGATTGAGACAACTTTTGTCTCTTTTAAGAAATACAAAAATAGTCTAAAAATGAGACAAATTTTGTATCTTTTAAGAAATACAAAAAGTGTCCAAACTGAGATTCACAAAATTGTTGTCTAATTTGAGACAACTTTTGTCTCTTTTAAGATACAAAAATATTGTCCACATTGAGATAACTTTTGTCTCTTTTAAGACACAAAAAAATGGTCGAAAAATGAGACAACTTTTGTCTCTTTCGAGACACATTTGGTTTACTTAAGATAACTCTTGTTTTAAGACAAGTTTTGTCCAAATTCAGACAAGTTTTGCATTAATTAGGACAAGCCCTAAAACAATAAATGCCATCATAAAAATCTATTGATAACGTTATCCTAACTTAAATGTATTGAATTCTACAAAGCAAAATGAGGAAATAGAGATTTTAAGCTCCAATGAACTTAGGTTAATCTTAATCTCATTAAGACAAACCTAGTTCATAACCATGAAATCATTCAACCATAGATTCATGGTTGCACTCTTGAAAAACCTACAATTATGAGAAGAAAATATTTAACATTGTTTGTCCAATTACAAACCATGTGTTTATGAACCCTTATAGCAATCCATTGACACAAGGTTAAATTATCATTTTACCACTCATATCAATTTTATCCCCTAGTCTCTGATTTCGTTCGATAAGTGACCAAATACTTTTATACCAAAACTAAAATAAATGATGAATAGCTAATTCGTCCTTCAGTGGGCCTAAGATTGTCACAAATCTTCTTGAAATAACTAGAAGTGATGTTTGTACTATGAACTCCATTTCTTGGATGCATGTTCTCTAATGTTCACTCCAACTATTATCCCAATATATAGAGTCTTGATCAATGTGATATGATGGTCCTGCCCTTAGTATATCAAAGAATATAAAGGATATGAACACGAGTCCACATTCCATTAGAAATGTGGTTCTGCCACAAGCGAGTACATAGGTGTGAGTTCAAGTTCAAAGTAATAATATTAACTTGAACTTTATATTTCAATTGATTCTAATTCATATAATAATGTCAATATCTAAAGTCAACTACTTCAATAGTTTGAGATTCATCATTTCTTTATAGGAGAATCTCACTCCTTCAATAGAAGTAATCTAGACACCGCAGTCTTTATTTAATAGTGGCCAACTTTGTTCATCGACTGTGAACGTTCTTTTTTATTCAACCAAAGATACATATCTCCCTTGCATAAGTTTTCTTCAAATGTATATTGGTTCATTTAGGATCTTGGCACCTTAATAGCTAAAATATAAAGTTTACATAAATGAACTCTTTATTTAATTGTTAAAATGTATTTGCAACATGCCAACTGTTACATGATTTGGGAATGAACTTCCATTTTAGGGCACCATATTCCCAACAGTAAGATGCTGTCCTATTGGTAGTTTCCTATGCTGGTCACGTACCTTGAGTGGGGCATGACAACCAGTCCCCATCTTTATTCCCATCAAATCTTTAAATATCCAGACCCAAACCTGTTTACCTGAAAATTTATAGAATGAACAAATTTTTTTTATACTTAGACTTATTTATATAAAATCAAAATTATATGAAAATTTTCAAATAACTATAAATATAATTCAATTAATGAGAAACAATCTTAAATTACTACTAATGTCATCAAAACAACAAGAAGAAGCCTTAAAATTACTCTTTTAATGTTTTGGTAAACACAAAATAATTAAAATAATAATGCTTCTATTATCACTCATTTTAAATTGAAGTGACCAAAAATAAAAAAATAATATATTAAGTAATATGTTTTGACAGTATGTATAATATTTAGAAAGAAATTTTTTAAAAATTAATTCATTTGTCATATATGAATGTTATTTAGTATTGTTGGTATTTTTCTCTACTACAAATTATCAAATTATAAATCATATTTTGACATTAAACTAGTAGAAGAATAAGAATATAGATATATAAAGAAATAATATAAATGTATTTTATAATATATATATATATATATATATATATATATATATATATGTATGTATGTATGTATATATATATATATATATATTATGTATGAGTGTAAATTAGGATCGAACCCGAAGCGGCTTTTGAGCCAAAAAAATAGGCCCTAAAAGATCATGATCATTTGTTGGCCAGATTGTTTAAGGTTCGGCCCGTCAACAGCTAACCCACAAGTCGGGTTGAGCAATTTTTTTTTTTTTTACACTTAAACTATTTTTTCAATTTTCAGTTTCTAAGTTTCTATGCTTTGTAGATGAAAAAGAAGATGACACAATAATTTCACCAAATTCATCTAAGTAAGATTTAAATATAATTATTGAGGATGATTGATTAATCATTTTGGTTTTAATTTTATACTATTGTCTTTATAGAGATTAAGTTCATAATGGATTGATGAGCTTTTGTTATATATGAAAATTTTACATGGTTATTGATGATGATTGATTGATAATTTATGTTTGATTTTATTATAAATTTTTATAATTTTTTCATGTATTGGCTCATCAGAGCTTGTTTAGCCTTGTAACCCGATAGGGTTAGGGTTGGGTTAAATCTTATAAGTCATTTTAGGAAAATAACCTTTTTGGCTTGGTTCGAGCCAAGTTGACCCTAATTGACACCCTTAATAATGTGGTATCCAGACTTATTTTCAATATTAAAAAATAAACGGGTAAAATTTGTGAGTAGGGGTTAGATTAGCTTCTTTCTTATACTCTCGTCTGCTAATTTCGTTCCAACACTCTTTCTTTTCTTTTAGAATTCAACCGTAACAACTGTAGGTTGTAGCACCAAACCATCGATGCACTTCAATCCCTTTAGAGTAAATACTCTTTCCTCCCTTGATTAGATGCTTTTATTACATTCCCCTCTCCTTTATTTTAAAAGCATACACTTTTCTACTCTCTAAGATTCTAACTTAATTCTGTTAAGAATATTTCATTAAGATTCTTTTCTAAAAAATAAAAAAATTAATGACAAAATTACTCTTGCTACTCTCCCACTCGCCCTCAAGACCCTAGCATGACTCAACAAAAAGAGGAGTGCCGTAGTGAGAAGAGGAATAAGAAAATTTTGCTTTTTTTTTTTTGTTTTGTTTTGTTTTTAGAATAAAAATGATACTTTTTTTGTTTAAAAATATAATTACTTAAAAAAATTTCTTTTTTGTTTTAAAAGTATAATTGCTTGAAAAAATTTCTTTTTTTGTTTTGAAAATATCATTAGTTGAAAATATTTTCCTTTTTTCTATTTTAAAATTATAATTAGTTGATAAAGATTACTTCTTTCTATTTTAAAAATAACATTACTTGAAAAATATTTTTTTTGTTTTAAGAATATCATGACTTGAACAAAATTTAATATTTTTTAAAATATAATTACTTCAAAATTTTCTTTTTTACTGTTTCAAAAAATATTACTTGAAATTTTTTAAAAGAAATTTTCTTGAAAAAAGTTCATTTTTCCATAATTTTGATCATATTAAAATCTTAATTTTGGTTAATGTCTATTATTTATAGATTATTTAATATTATATATTTAATTATCTATTCATATTTTTTATATTATATATATATATATATTATATAATTATATTCTTTTTACATTTTTTATTATTTATTATTTATTCTAAGAATTTTAATATTATTTATTTTATTAAATATTTTTATATTTATAATAATTAGAGGAATTAACTATAACTTGAAGGTTTAGATTAAAGATCATTTCATCTATGTTATCCTCTATTATACAAAATAAGTCATATTGTCAATGAAAAATAAAAAATAAAAAATAATATTTTGATTATATTAAAAAAATTAAATATTTGATCAAAAGATAATAGTCAATTTTAACAAAAATTTTATTTTTAAATTTAGTTGTAACATGTTTATAATTTATAAGAGTATATGATTTTAAAATAGACGAAAAACATAGTATAATTAAAACAACTTTATCACAAGACTACAAGAGGATACAAGAGAGAGGGTAGTATTTTACTCATTCCTTTATCAACTTCTCTTTCGCTATGGAGAACTCATCAAACCTACACCTGAATACAACAGCACCACCGTAGGCTTTGCCATCTCCTAAGTGCCTTCCTCTCAACTCTAATACTCGCGTTCTACACGCTCAAGCCAATAAAGCCACTAAAATTGACCATTCTATGTTGAATAACCTCATCACTCAGTACTCAAAATCCAATATTTTATTTTATTCTCTTCCCGTGTTCCACCAAATCGCATATTCCAACGTTGTGTCATGGACCTCGCTTATCGCTACTTCCTCCAACACCCTTTTTGCTCTTCAACATTTCGTTTCCATGCTTCGTTACCCCACCTTCCCCAACCAACGAACATTGGCTTCCCTTTTGAAAACCTGCGCTTCATTGTCTTGCCTAGGCTTTGGCCTTAGCCTACAATGTCTATCTCGCAAGTTCTCGTTCTTTGATTACTTTACAGTTTCTGCTCTTATGAACTTCTAGTCAAAATGCCGCTTACCGGATGAAGCACAGAAACTGTTTGATGAAATTCTGTAGAAAGATTCTGTTTGTTATTCCGCTATGATTGTAGGTCTTGCTCAAATTCCACGGTGTTTTAATGCACTATCGATCTTTGATGACATGAGATCTTTGTGATGTTGCTTCTAGTATGTATAGAATTTCTGGCACTCTTCGTGCAGCTGCTGAGCTTGCAGCATTGGAGCAATGCAAGATAATACATGCACATGTAGTTGTTACTGCGTTTGATTCGTATGTGGTAGT
>JASKGM010033476.1:0-15632 GCA_034509205.1 Ceratonia siliqua
CTTTTCTTTTCTTTTTTCTTAGTTGTAAGTAACTGAAACTCCCTTCAATTTGAAGCACCATATAATTTATCACCTTACACTACAAAAATTTATCAATTGATCTCTTAAACATAAGCTTTTATGCAGTTTACATTTTATATTTGGTATTTTTTAAAAAAATTGTTAGATTTTCATACAAATTTGAAATTACACAAATTTTTTTGATAAAATTATTAATAGAAAGTATATATTAGTAAATTACACAAATTTATATTTAAGGGATAAATTACTAATTTTTTGTTTAGTGCAAGTGAATAAATTACACATAAATTACACAAACTTGCTTTTCCACAAGAGCTATCCAGCTATGCAATAAACTGTAAACAACACGGCTTGAATCAGTAAATCACCCATGACCAACGGCCAACTACTGAGTACTGCTCGAGCAAAACACCAAAGATGAAGCCATGGGGGATCAATGAACTTACGTGGTCGATTGCGAGGAGCTGATGTTGGCGAGTCCCGCGACGATTGGAGCACTCAGGCAACGGTGAGATCACGGGAAGTGAAGTCGAAACTGGAACGGTGTCGTTCCGGTGACGATTGGAGGCACTCAGGAACGGACTCACAACGTCGTAGATGAGAAGGAGGAACCGAGGATGCTAGGAATGGGAGAAGAGAAATAAAGAATGGCCGAGTGGGAATTTTGGGCATTTAGGTTATTAATGTTAACCTTCCAAAACGGCGCCGTTTTGGAGGGTAAGATGGGTTTTTGAACCGCCGTTTTGGAGAGTTTTTTTCAAAAAAAAAAAATAGTGACCCGCGCAAGCTGGATCGGGCCAGCTCGATTCGAGTCACCAACCCGATGGGCCGGGCTAAATAAGCCTGAATTTTTTTGGGCTTCTAATTTAGAAGCCCAGCCCTATTATTTTTCAGGATTTTTTGAGTTGGCCCATTGGGCCAGGCCCATTTTGCTAGCTTTAGCAGTAGCCCCCCCAAAATTTCTTTTTCATATAAATAAGTTCTTTAAAAAATATATTTGCCCCTAAAAAAAATTATTTACCCCTAACAAATTTTTGTTATGTAATTAATTTTTTGAAAAATAATTTGTCCCCTTTAAAATTTATAATTACTCCTTCTATTTTACAAAATCGTTACTCAATATTGTAAATACATAACTCATATATAGATGCATATTATTTTATTCACTTAACTATTTTTTTTGTTACCATGAACTTGCTGTATAGTGTCAATTATCCCTTCCATGTATGAATTTCATTATCTTACAAAAACTCTCATTCCTATTTGATTTTAAGAGTCAAATTTCATATCTTCCACACTATATTGGTTACTTTCTTTGTGAGATCTCCTTCACTCACAATTTTACTTTCATCATTGAGATTGAATATGAGATTTAACATTTTTTAATTCACTATTTTAGACAATTTTTTTTATTGAAAGTTCTTCTCCTTTTATGTTATGATATATTGTTATTACTGTTTGTTTATACTATTTCAACACCTATCTTCTCGCTTTATTATAAACCAAATTTATATACTTAAAAAATCTATCAACTCTATTATACTAATACTAATAAACCAAACAAAATTAATAGAAGTCTCATGTATCTTACTGAAATAAAACAATTCAAAGTTTATGTAATATTTTTTTTTCCATTCTTTATAATGATTTAAACAAGTTAGATACGTTTATAATCGTCAATGATTATTGATTATGTTACAAAGTATTTTTTATATAATTTTGCTTGCTTTAAGAATTATGTAAACCATAAATTAAGTTTGGTTTCACCCCTTATTAATTTTGTTCAAGATCCATTACTGACGAAGCGTTAGGATAACTCTCACTTGTTTATTTGTTTATTTATATATATATATATAAAAAAAAAGGATGCCCATGGTAACATAGGAAAAGATAGGCATATGCCTAAAGTGAGACATAGCAATAGCATATCAGAAAATTAAATTTTTGAAAATTCAAAAGTATCAAAAAGAATTTAATTTTGAATTAATTATTTGCTAATATTTTTGTGAATACTATATTTTAAAATAACACTTAATGAAATTCAAAATTTTCTCATGTCTCAAATAATTTTATAATAATATTTAAGAATGACTTCAAAAAATATATTAAATCTCATAAAACACAGTTTTAAAATATCTTATTTCTAAAAATACTTAAATAAATTTTTATATATTCAATGCAAGATCTTTGCACACAACTAATCAATAACGTTAGTTATTGCTAACATGCACAAGCTGTAAAATCTAATGGGATATGGATTAATGATCACGAAACCAAAAGAAACAAGAAAATCTTCTTTATGCAGATATGGTAGGATGGCCTGGCAAGCTCAAAGATACAGTTAAGAATGAGTAAAGAGGAATAAAACTTAATGACTAAACGAAGAGGAAGTTATAAGGAAAGTGGAGGGACAAACGAAGAATTCAATGACTAAGAAATTTATTTGATTTTTATTATTTTAGACTAAATTAATCAAAAATTATTTAATGTTTAATTGATAAACATATTAAGTTAGATAAGGGTTTTGTCCTTTAAAATTTTTTAATATAAAAAAAACTTAAGATAGAGAGTGCTTTTTGTTTATTTATTTATTGAAAGAGTGCTCTTTATTAGTACTAGGAATACTCTTAATTAATTCATTCTTTCTTAATTAATACTCAGGTAACATATATATCACAATGAAAATCACCTAACTTTTAAATGTGTGATGAAATTCACAAGTAATACTCAGGTAACATAAATTACTAGGAAAAGTATTCTCCCATGGCATCAGTTGCTATAGTATACGGGTTACTCAGCAAAATTGCTATAGTATATGGGATCTTCTTGTGGTTGTAACTCTCCGTTCTCTAATTTATTAGAGAAACTATTCCAATTCATACTCTCTTGGGTGGAACATTGATTATATGGGTATGTGAACCTTGGGGAAGGAGGCCCAAGCTGAATTGGCTTAATCATCAACTCAGAGACCGTAGTAGTGTGGTCACCATTTAATGGAGTAGTAACAGGATCCATAACATTGTAGCCATTGAATGGAGAAGCAATAGAGGCCATAGCAGTGTGGTCATGGAATGGAGAACCAATAGAAGCCATAGCAGTGTGGCCATTGAATGAAGGAGCAAATCCATTGTTATATTGAAGTTGAGGCATTTTTGGGAATGACTGGTTCATAAAGGTATCAACATATTCACTACTTGGATCAATGATAGAATCGAGCTGAGGCATTTCAGAATATTCCACCCCATTCTGCTCATATTCCTCATCAACCTCTTCTTTGTAATATTGAACACTCCCATTCTGTTTATATTCCTTGTCAACCTCTTCATCAAATTGAACTTGTCTGCTATAGTATATGGGATCCACTTGTGGTGGTAACTCTTGTTTCTCTAATGAATTGCATAAACTACTCCAATTGATACTATCTTGGATGGAATATTGATCATGTGGGTATGTAAACCCTAGGGAAGGAGGCCCAAGCTGAATTGGCTCAACCATCGACTCAGATGCCATAGTATGTTAGAGTCAGTCAAAGCACCACTTCATCAGATAATGCAACAAATAAGGCACTCCCTGAAAAGTCTCCTTCACTAGTCAAAGCTACCGAGATTCTTTAAGTCTTATTGTACTGAGTTTTGTATTTCAAACTGTAACAAATCATTTTAAATTGTAATCGATTATATCTCATATCTTTCTCTCTTTCCTACATGTACTGATATACCTTCTATATAAATACAAAAGACTTTTACAGTGGTGGGTTATTATTCAAAACCCAACCACGATTCTCTCATCTTTATTCTTGTAACTTATCTTGGTATCAGAGCTTCATTAATTCATACTCCAAACCGATCTAATGGCTTCCGCAATTCCTCCCGTACTTAACACTTTCCAACCCCCCAACATTTTTCAACTGATCTCAGTTAGACTGGATGACTCAGACTACCTGAATTGGGTCTCCCAGTTTGTTCCAGTCTTGTAATGATTTACTAGGTTTTGTGGATGGATTAGAACCCTACCCAACTAAATTTTTACCTCTTGAAGTAGGAAAGGACAATGCTTAACTGAACCCAGCCTACCTCATATGGATAAAAAAGAACCAATTTGTTCTCAGCTGTCTCAATGCATCTCTCATAGAGAAAGTTCTTTCCTCTGTTTATGGGATGACCTCGGCAAGACAAGTATGGGTAACTCTTGCAAATCGCTTTACATCTTAATCTCATTCTCAGATTAATCTACTCCAAACTAAGCTGCAAAGTCTTCAGCAAGGAGGGAAATCGTGCAATGATTTCCTCCATGAAATTAAGACAATTACTGATCAACTAGTAGTTATGGAAGACCAGTGGGTGATGAGGACATAATAGGCTATGTAACTCGCTGTCTTAATCCTTCATTTAATCATTTTTCTGTTTCAATTGCATTTGCTCTTCGTGTAGGTTCTATACATTTGATGATTTCCAATCTGAGCTTCTCTCATATGAAATCATGCTTTATGGGCAAAACCAAGCTATGAACCCTGAGCAAGGTGCCTTTTCTATGGTGTCTAAACATAATGGAAACCAGACAAATTTCAAGAAGCCACAAAACAAATTCAACTCTAAAAATTAGAACTTCGAAGGCAAAAGCACTTCCAAATCAGAATAACTCTTATAATGGATAAAGGATGAAGTCACCTAGCACTCAAGACTCACTGGCCCTACATCTGTGACATGCAAAATGCGATCCCTGTTAGATTTGTGGCAAGACTAGCCACTCAGCACTTGATTGCTATCACAGGACGGATTATAGCCATCAAGGTAGGCACCCACCAGCTCAATTAGCAGCTATGGTTGCACAAAGTAACGCACTTATTGATGGTGATTCTTGGCTCCTAGACAGTGGTGCCAATCAGCACATTACCAACGACTTCTTAAATATCACATCATAGTGGTGCTTGGCAAAGGCTTCTTACCAAAAGTGCTTTTTGTGAAAAAAGCTAAAAATCGGCTATTTTCAGAAGCCAAAAATACTAGCTTTTGGCTTTAAGCAATTCTGAGTAGAAGGGAGAGAATATATTATGGACAAAAATACCCCTACAATTTTCACATTATTCCAGCCCTGCCCCTGTCAATTTGATCGAGCAAAATCCCTAATTTCCCAAATGTCAGTGTAATCTCCATTGTGCAACAGCCGCGCTTTTTGTCACCCTTCACACTGTCGCTGCCTTCTGCCTCTGCAATTCGTTCCGCCGATTATCACCGTTGTCAACACTCCCCTTGTGTCGTCGACATCTGGTTGGTATCTGTTGTCTCCCAAATGTGCATTCTGGATGAGGTTTTTTCTGGTTTGTTTTGGGTTACAATTTCATTGATTTTGGTTGCTGTTGGGTTGATTTTCGTTGATATTGGGTTTTTGTTGGCTGATTTTCATTGACATTGGCTTAATTTTGGTTGATATTGACTTGATTTTGGCTAGGTTTGGTTGATATTGGGTTTATTTTCTTTGATAATGGGTTGGTTTTGGTTGCTTTTGGTTGACATTGGGTTTAATTTGGTTGATATTTGTCTTTATTTTGACTGAATTTGGGTCCTCCGAGGGATACATCTGGCTCTGAGTGTGAATTCTTCACATAACCATCTTTAAAACAATATGCAATCAAATCATGGGAAGTCACCTGTTGCAACTAATCTTACAGTGGAATAATCTCGATTGTGAATGAAACTTTTGATTAACATCACAATCTCAAGAAGTTTTTGATTAATATCACATCCTTAAGAAGTAGGGAAACTTTTTTTCATAAGATTCACATGTTATATAAGGACAATCCTGGAGATATTAGGGATACTATTGTGTGAATTGTGCAACTTACAAAACTCACAAAACAACACAGCCTCATAAATCATTTTGCTTAAGGATATTAATCAATTGTTCAAAGGTATATTGCATGAAGTAAATCCACATGCACTAACAAATACTATTATCCTCTTGTAATCATACATAAAAAGTATTTTATAGGTGCTTATGAGCACTTACCCTTATTTTTAATTTATTAGCCCACTCTCTGATATATATATATATATATATATATATATATATATATTCCTATCATCCTATTATATAATAAAAAAAGATCCATGTACAATTGAATTCACTAGTTTATGGGATATATAATAAAGTTCTCAACTCCCACCTAAAATTTTTTTCTATAATTGAGGTTTAATTTTTTTTTTGGTAATCTTATATAATATTTCTTTTACCTTTTAAGTTGTAACTTGTAATTACCACCACTCACCTATCCTTTGACTACTAAAATGTGTCTTTACTATGACAATTACTAGATTTAGTCTAACTTGCAATTACCACCAATCTTTGTTAGTCCAACTCAATCAACATCCACCATGCTTTTTAGAGTTATGTACTTTGAGGTACTCAACAAGACAAGAAACTTAAGTAGCTACCATAATAGGCTTGCTACATCAACTAGTTTTTTTCTTGTTAGTCTGAAAAACTATCAAAATAAATGTGTGCACAAAAATCTTGAATTTTTTTAGTTTGAAGCACATTAACTATACCATACCTCTTTAAGAAGTTATATGTATGATGATTGTCATTTATTGTTCATTGCTTGATTATGCATTGTTGGTTGTGGTTCAATTGTGATGTTAAGATTAGAATGTCATCAAAGTTACCACCCAGAAGACCAATAGTGGGTGATACAGACGATGTGAGTGAGTCAACGGTAAAGGCAAAATGGACTGATTCAAATACTGAGGCCTTTTTGAAGGTGTGTATTGAGGAGATAGAAGTCGGTAATAGACCTCATACACACTTTACTAAAGAAAGGTGGGCTAATGTTCTTCAAAAGTTCTATAGGCAAACGAGGCTGAATTATGATAAGAAACAACTGAAAAATAGATGGGATGGATTGAAACAAGAATTTGGATTATGGGTAAGGCTAGTAGATAAAGAGACCGGGTTAGGATGGGATCCAACTAAGCAGACTGTACTAGCAACACTTGAGTGGTGGGAGGCTAAGGGAAAGGTATGTTTTTGGTAAATTCCATTATAAGACATCTAAAATTTTCTTAAATTACTTAATAACTAATTTGTTTGTTCACTTTTTTGTTATAAGAGAATCTAAAATATTTGCAATGGAGGGATCATGGTCCAAAATTCTGGAGTATACTGGAAAGATGCTTCCGTGATGTCGTTGCTACAGGGATATATGTGTTTAGGCCTCTGAGTCTAAATGATGAAATAGAAGAGGAACAACATGACGAAGAAGAAGATGTGCCTTTTAATTAGCCACCAGTCATACAGAGTTAGGGGGATAGGGCTCAACAACTGGCAAATCCAGTCAATGACGGACAAAGTCAGCATTCCAATATTCATTGCAAAAGGAAAAGGTCAGTGAGTGGAGCTAAAAGGAGTTTCGGTTTATCACTGCAACACTCACTTGATCAAATTCTGGATAATATGGAGCAGCTGTCTCATCGATCTGCGCATACAATGGCTGATGATCTGACTAGTATGACGAAATGTCTGGAATTGTTGGACACTGTCCTGAGATTAAATGAATGGGATGACAAATAGTTCTTAGCTATCAAAGTTTTGGCCAAGCAAACAAACATGGAGGCATTTGTTCATCTCATGCATAAGTCACCTGACCGTGTGTTAAGTTGGTTAAACTGCTTCACTTGGCTAAAATTTAGTTATTACAAGTGATTTCAATGCAATGTTCATGATGACAAGTAGGAAAACTGCTGTTTTGGTGGATTGGATTAGTTTTATTTTATTTTTAACTTGTTCAAGTGGTTGGTTGATGTTAGATTGTGATTAACTTTTATTATTACATGATTGCTGGGTTTTTTAATGTATGGTTGTGGTTTGCTTTATTTGGACATTGCACATTAGTTTGTTTTTTCATAGGTGCTTATGGTTGTGGTTTGCCTGATTTAGACATTGCACATTAGCTTATTTTTTCATTGCAGCACCCATGGTTGTTTGGGATGTTGATGTTTGTTATGTTTATTTGTCCAGGATGAGTAATTCCTCACACACCGATAGTGACACTAGCTGTACTTCACTAGATAATACAATCACTTTGGACACAAATAATCATGCTATAAATCAATATATGTTGTTGGGACATGTTACTACTATTGCCATTGCCTGTGAAAGAATGTAGTTTTTCAATAAAACTCCAAAGAGAACATCAATCCTCACAGGATGTGGGTGGTTGGAAGAACTTAAAAGAGGACACCCAATACGTTTTTTTTGAACAATTTAGGATGAGACAACATGTTTTTGACTCTCTGGTAAAGGACTTGACTAACATGTATAGGTTTAAAGGAACAAACAACATTAGCAAAGATGAAGTTGTTGCTATGCTTTTGTATATGCTAGGCCATGGCTCATATAGTAGAGAGACACAAGAAAGATTCTAGCATTCTGGAGAAACTGTCTCTTGACAATTCCACCGTGTTTTAAAATGTGTTGGTAAAATGGGTACGCAAATTATTAGACCACTTGATCCGATGTTTGAGGATGCTGTTGAGTAGAAATGATGATAGATATTGGCCATATTTTAAAGCCTGCATTGGAGCTATAGATGAGACTCATGTTGCCATTCATGCTCCTCAAGATGTGAAGCATAAATTCATTAGAAGAAAGGGAATTATGACAACAAATATTTTGGCTGTTTGCGATTTTAATTTATGTTTCACATATGCACTCGTAGGTTGGGAAGGTTTAGCTCATGATTCTAGAATTTTCATGGACATTATTCACAAACTTGATTCACAATTTCCGCATCCACCTCAAGGTTAGTTCGTGTAAATTGGTAATAAGTTTTTCATATGCATCAGATATTAAATATTTTTCTAACACACTTATCATTTTTTGTACAGGAAAATATTACTTGGTAGATTCTGAATATCCTACTTTCGAAGGATATCTAGGACCTTATAGAAACAATAGGTATCATCTTGCTCACTTCAAAGAAGCTCCGCCATTTCAATCAAGAAATGAGGCCTTTAATTATTATCATTCAAGTTTGAGGTGTAGAATTGAAAGAACATTTGGAGTCTACAAAGCCAAATGGAAGATACTTCAAAACATGCCAAGCTATGATCTTCATACTCAATTTGGCATTATATGGGCATCATTTGCATTGCATAACTACATTCACCAAATGTATGCCGATTTAGACCTTCTTGACATAGTGGAAAAAATTCGAGAATCGCAAGAGGACAATGACATGGACAATGAATAGACAGAGGGAGCCAGTGAAGAATCTATAAGAACAATGGAACGCACAAGAGTTGTTATACGAGATTAAATGCCTCAAACTTCCCACCCTTTCTAGAATGTTAAAATGGGACAACTTCATGCCAATCAATCAACTTTTGTACAAAATGTTTGTTCATAAATATATATCACCACGTGTAGTTTCTTTTATTTCATCAGTTCAATTAAATAATATACATATCCATATAGTAATTTATTTTAACAACGAAGTTAGCATTAACAAAAGTATTATTTTTTTTAAAAAAAATCATGTGATACCATTAAATTATCATTTTAATTTACTTAAAATAATAAGTTAAAAACTTTTAATTATAGTAAATTTTCTACATATTTTAAATGATCATTTTAATTTATTTAAAACAATAAGAAAATATTACTTGTAATTATAACATTTTTTCTACATTAATTACAATATATCTGTTGAATGCCCACAAAAATTGTTTTTTAAAATAAGTGCTTTTGTCATCCAAACACATCAGATAAAAGTGCTTCTATCTACCATTTTTAGTAATTTTACTTGTACAAAAACGCTTTTATAATTTTACATCCAAGCACCACAAATTTACTTTCTTTACTAAAATCACTTCTTCATACTACATCCAAACACTAAATATATATTTTCTTTAAAATTAGCAATTCTATTTAAAGCAACTGCTAAAAAGTAGAAGCCTATCCAAACATTCACTATAGCAGTTGGTAACGGTACACATCTTTCTATTAAATCCATTGGATCCCCAAATCCTACATACACCTAATCCCTTACCCAATTTACACCTTAAGAATATTTTACATTGCCCGCGTGCTGCAGTCAATATTCTTTCTATAAATAAGTTTTGTCACTATAATGCCTATTTTTTTAATTCTCACTGACACTCATTTTTTTATCAAGGACAATCAAACGAGTACTACACTACTGGAGGGGCCGAGTGAAGGGGGACTCTATGCACTACAACTTAGTAAATTCTACAAAAATAAATGTCACACTCAACTAGCACTACTTGGTGTCAAAACCTCTCTCGACATCTCGCATGCTCACCTTGGACACCCTTATACTCAAGTCACAAAAAAAGCAATCGATTCCTTTAATCTTCCTCTCACTGGCTCAACAAACCAAGACAACCTCTGCTCTTCATGCCAACTTGGCAAAACTAAAAGACTTTCATTCACTGAGTCACATAGAATATCTCAAAGTCCACTTGAACTTGTACATTCAGATGTTTGGGTTTTACCTGTAGTGTCTAAGACTGGGTGTCGTTTCTATGTTAATTTCATTGATGATTTTTCTTGTTTTACTTGGATATATCCTATTCATTCCAAATCTGAAGTATTTTCTTATTTTGTGAAATTTAAACAACTTGTTAAAATTACTTCACCACCAAAAATAAAGAATTTCAAAGTGATAACGGAGGTGAATACCTGTCTACTCAATTCACTAAATACCTTGAAATAAATGGAATTAATCACCGTATTACTTACCCTTACACATCTCAAAAACATATTGCAGAAAGAAAAGACCGACCTTATTAAAATTGGGCTTTGTCTTCTTGCCCAATCACATCTCCTTCCAAGTTTCTGGGTTGAAGCATTGTTCACAGCCAATTATCTTACCGATCGACTCCTTACACCAGTTTTAGATAACATATTACCTTACAAAAAAAATTGTTCAAATGTAACCCTGACTACCATTACGTAAAGGCTTTCGGATGTGCATGTTATCCTTAGACCATATAATGCAAATAAATTGATGTTTCATAGTAGAAGATGCATTTTTCTTGGTTATGCCTTAAATCACAAGGGTTATAATTGTTTTGATCCCATACTTAACAAAGTAATTGTGTCTCGTCACGTTCTTTTTGATGAAAAGCAGTTCCCAGGTTTGTACCAGACTCCTTCGATTCACACACCTCTACAGCAACAGCCACATGAACATACACAGGTCAATTCTTCCTTATCCCATTTACTTACTCTGCCACCTTCTTATTGGCCATCAAATAACTCACCCATGCAAGAGACTTCACCCACTCAGCACCACGTGCCACCAGCCGGCTTACCCATGCACGGAACTTCACCCTCTACCTCATCGCCTCCATCACTTCGTCTTGCTGCGTCGCCTGCTCCACAACGTAGCACACCTTCACTTACACCCATACCCGAAATGCCACCTGAACCCACGCTCGAACAACCACTCGAACCCATACTAAACCAGTCTCTTGAACCTATACCCAACCAGTCAACTATCATCCCACCTGTACCAACTATAAACTCCCCAGTCTCCTCTACTGCGGTACCACAAACACCAGACGCCATAATAGCTCCTTGCCTAATTCAAACTCGCTCCAAAATAGGCTCTTACAAGCCAAAGCAGTTTCCTGACTATCACACCTACTACTGCACAAAGTACCCTTTCCAAGCCTAGTATACCTCCTCAACTCTTATTGCATCATCTCATTATTCCCTAGCTCTTAAATCTGCAGGTTGGCGGCAAGCAATGCAAGAGGAATATGATGCTTTTCTTGCCAATAACACTTTGACACTAGTTCCAAAACCACCAGGTTGAAATGTTATCATCACGAAATGGATTTATAAGGTGAAAAAAGGTGCAGATGGTAATGTGGAATGTCTAAAAGCATGTCTAGTAGTACAGGGGTTCCATCAAGTCAGTGGCGTGGATTATTTTGAGACTTTTAGTCCAGTTATTAAGCCTGCAAGTATCCAATTTATCTTTGCTTTAGCAATTCATTTCAATTGGGAGATTCGACAGCTTGACATCTCAAATGCCTTCCTTAATGGGCATCTCCAAGAAAAAGTTTATACTACTTAACCTCATGGATTCATAGACCCTGCCTGACCAGACTATGTTTGCCGATTACAAAAAGCTCTCTATAGGCTCAAACAAGCACCCTATGCTTGGTACACTCGGCTATCTCACTATCTCCTTGAGTTTGGTTTCATCATCTCGGCTGTGGATTCATCTTTATTTATCTATCATCACAAAAACCAGCACTTGTTTCTCCTCCTCTACGTGGATGATATTCTCAACACCGGCACCCATTCATTTCTTGTCAACTCACTCGTATGCCACCTTTATTCTACCTTCAAGCTTGGTGCTCTTGGGTTCTGTTTAGGCATATAAGCCACTCGGGATGAGCATGGCATTCATTTGAGTCAAAGCAAATACATCACATATATCTTACTACGTTCCAAAATGACTAGTGCTAAACCTGCACCATTTCCATGCACATCAGGAGGTAAACTTAAAGCTAATAATGGTGAAGCTCTTGCCAGTCCCACAGAATGCCGCCAAATTGTGGGTGCACTCAATACTGTACGTTAACCGGACCTGAATTGGCTTTCACGGTTAACCAACTTTGCCAACATCTCCATGCACCAACTACTGCCCATTGGACCTCCATGAAAAGAGTCCTTTGCTATCTTAAGGGAAGCCTTGACCACGGGCTCCAATTTACCCATGGTCAACTTCTCTCTGCATATTGTGACTCTGACAGGGAGGGGACCCAAAAGATCACCGCTCCACCACCGGATATGGAGTTTATCTTGGTTATTGTCTGGTTTCTTGGTATGTGAAGAAACAGTCGGTTATCTCTCGCTCTAGCACCGAAGCTGAGTATCGAGCTCTCTCCATGGTTGTGGCAGAAATATACCGGTTGCACATGCTTCTTAAAGAATTGCATTTCCCCGTATTCACTCCTCTAATTGTCTGGCGTGGTAACGTAAGTGCTTTGACTTTGGCTTCAAATCCTGACTTTCATGCTAGACTATTACTTCATTCGCAAAAAGGTTTTAAATAAGGACGTACAACTTAAATTCATATCCACCGCTGACCAAACAACAGACATATTCACCAAGAGACTGTTAGCAGCTCGCTTCCAACTTTTAAGATCCAAATTGTGCATGTTCCCATGCCCCCTTAGTTTGCGGGGGCTGTTAGAGTCAGTCAAAGCACCACTTTTTCAGATAATGCAACAGATTAAGCACTCCCTGAAAAATCTCTTTCACCAGTCAAAGCTGCCAAGATTCTCTAAGTCTTATTATGCTGAGTTTTGTATTTCAAACTGTAACAAATCATTTTAAATTGTAACCGGTTATATCTTATATCTTTCTCTCTTTCCCACATGTACTGATATACCTTCTCTATAAATACGAAAGACTTTTACATTGGTGGGTTATTATTCAAAACCCAACCACGATTCTCTCATCTCTATTCTTGTAACTTTATCTGTACTGTGGCCACCATTGAATGGAGCAACAGCATAATCCATAACAGTTTAGGCATTGAATTTGAATAGAGCATCAATAGAGGCCATAGCAGTAGGGCCATTCAATGGAGCCATAGCAATGTGGTCATTGAATGAAGGAGCAGCTACATTGTTATATTGAAGTTGAGGCATTTTTGGCTATGATTGGTTCCCAAAGGTATCAACATATGCACCATTTGGATCAATGGTAGAATCAGGCTAAGGCATTTCAGAATATTCCACCCCATTTTGCTCATATTCCTCATCAACCTCTTTTTCGTAATATTGAAGACTCCCAATCTGTTCATATTCCTCGTTAATCTCTTCATCATATTGAACTCGGCTTTGATCCTCTGGATTTTTCTGATGAATAGTTTTATTGGGTTTCTTGTATATTCTACATAAAATGCACTCACCCAACTACAAAAACAGAAAACAAAACAATGTTCATAAGTTGATTTGGTGAAACAGAATGAGGAGAGGATGAGAAATTAAAGTAACTACATACAAATCTTTAAATCCTCGCCATACTTTCTCTTTCGATAAGGCTCGTTCACTCTAAATTAAAGTAACTACGTACAAATCTTTAAATCCTCGCCATACTTTCTCTTTCGATAAGGCTCGTTCACTCTAAATTAATGCATAATCCAGTCGGTCTTCTTACCCTTTGGAGGCTTCCCCTCATGGAAAACCAAAACCTTCCTGAACCCAATAACGGCTTCATTATATTTAATTGATCTATCAGCTCCAGTAGCCTTCCAAAATCCATCTTCTGCTGATCGTTTTGGCCGATTTCCATTTGGATATTTTCGTTCCCTTAGAGTAAGAAAGTACCATTCTTTATCTCCTGAACTCCGTATACATCTTTGCAAATCATCCCAAAATGATTATAGTACTACACAAAATAAACTTGGAAAGATTTTAAAGATCATATATTGCACAAATTTAATAACAAACGATTTCTTTAATCCATGAATTAATCAAAATGAAATATAACAATTAAAATAATGAATAAAACAAAAAATCATAACTTGCATCAAATAACAGGCTTTTCTTTCTCTTTTCATCAATATAAAGAAAAATAAAAGGAATCTTGAATACAACATCAGTAAAATATATAAACTATATCAACTTAACTGGAAAGTTTCTCAGGATTGTGATGATATATATCAACTTCGGTAATGGTTCATTCCTTACTATCTTCCTCAAATAGTGGATGATGAGCTCTTCATCTGAAGGCAAAATATATATCCAGGTGGAAAACAATCGAAGTAATCAAGATTTTGATCTCCTGGATAACTTAGAAGCGCTTTTGAAGGAGACATGAGTTCCAAAGTACAGTGCATTGAGTTCTTGGGGTTGGGTTGGGACTCCTGGGAGACTATAAACATAGGTTTGGTGATCTTGGGACTCCACATTTGGAGTTTGCAAAGAAGATGAAATTGACTGAAGGGTTGTGGTGATATGGGATGATAACACAAAATGTAAGAAAAATTAGAAATTGATGTCTATTTCAAAAAAAAAAAGGTCTACCTCTTTCAAACCTATATCATATATATTTCTAACTCATTTATTTAATAGACTATTTTAACTATTTATTGTTTTCTTTATCTTTTTCTTTCATGAACCTTTATCTAATTTATCTATCCATACTTGTCACGCCCCACTTTAGGGCACGTGACCGGCGTAAGGAAATTACCATGAGGTAATAGCCTATCAGTCTAAAATACTCATACAATTAAAATCATTAAAACTCAAGTGTAAATTGAATAATAAAAGCTAATCATATGTTAACATTAAAATTTTAATAAAAAATTCAACAGAGTTTCCCCTAAAATATGGACTATTCCAAGGTACAATCTGTTCAAACAATAAGGTGGATAGGCCTACTACAGTTCAAATGGCCTAAACAGAAATTAATAATGGGTCCAACATAGACTGTATCTACTAACTACACATGAACTAACAATGTCCACAATTCTCACCATTGTACTACACTACTACTCAGGAAATGCTTACCAATTCAATTAGCAGACTCAATGGGTGCAGGCGGAGCTGAAAGAAAATACCCGT
>JASKGM010033487.1:0-24846 GCA_034509205.1 Ceratonia siliqua
ACCCTAGGGTAGACAACAAAATACTTGCTCTATTCTATTGGTTTGGGTTTCTTTTCTGGGTAAATATTAGGACCAAAATTCATGTGCTCTTCACACACTGTCACCATACACTACCGTTACACACACATTTGGGCCCTAAACCCGAGTTTATGAAAGCCCTAGGTTAGAATTGGAGGTGACGTAATGATGCCCAGTGGGATTTATTCTCTGAGGTATTCATGAAAGCCTCTGCTAAGACTGTAAACTCACTTATCCAGTTGGTTGCATATGGAGGCTCGGTCCACCTATGTAACGCACTGGTAAGTAGAAATCCTTACTATTTTTGTAAGGGCAGTCTGTTTTAAAAGACCATTCCACTAGGATGATAAATCTGTCATGAAGCCAGTACACTATTAATTTGACCCTAGCAGCTACCTTGTAATTAAGGCTTGACCATTCGAGATACGTATATTTATCCTAAAGCCAACCAAAATAGGACAATGAAGAGTGTGTTCCGTTTCCTCTCTCAGTCTATTTAACTCCTGCATTTCATTGCTTTGAAAAATTAATAAAAAAAAATTTCAAATATCAAAATATGAAAATCAAAAATAAAAAATAAAAAAATAGATAAAGAGAGTTTTACATGACTTGTGCTATTTTTTTTTTTTTTTAAATGGCATTCTCATCATTTTCCATTACCATTCCGGGTTTTTATGTCAATGTCTTTAAATCATTGAAGCTAAAATATTAGCATTAATTATGCACAATTTTAAGCAATACCTATGTGACGGCTTTATACCTCCTTAGGATATTGTTAACCGTGTCTTTCCTTTGTAGAGTATTGTACTCTCAATAGGGCATGGATGAAAATGAAAATTTTAAAATGTCAATATTTGCACAATATAGAAATCAATGGTTCGAAGAACGATATTAAACCATTAATGGTCAAAGTTCAATAAACTTGTTTTGTTTTCAAAAAGAAAAGCGAGGAATACCTTTGCGCTACCTAAGAAAGCCCTAACTAAGTGTTCTTAATCTCTCCATATTGCATATACGAAATATGGTGCCATGTCGATTGAACAGTCCAATATTGAGAGCATTCAGAGGTTAGAGGCTCGGATGGACCAAATTAAGGATCAGTTGGCCAAACTTATGGATCTTATGGCTAGTAATATGAGGAAGGGAAGTACAGCCCAACCTCACCAAGAAGTACTCCAATCTGGCCAAACTTCTAGTATCCCTATGATGGCCAATATCATGCCTCCACCACCAACGGGTGTTAGTCCTCCAGGTGAGGAACAAAATGCTATGAATGGAATGCCTGAAGGGCGTAGTCACAGTCAAACACCACTCATACCACCTGAGTCAGCGCAAGAAAATAGGGTCCTGGACCAAGTTCTCAAATTAGAAGAGAAAATGAAGGCAATGCAAGGACAGGGTTCATTTGGAATAATCAGTACAAAGGAGTTGAGGCTAACTCCTCAGGTGAACATCCCTAAAGATTTCAAAGTCCTTGAATTTGTGAAGTACGATGGAACCACTAACCCCCAGTTCCACCTGAGGTCTTACTGCACGGAAATAGTCGTAGCAGGCGATGACAAGAAGTTGCTAATGAATTTCTTCCATAAGAGTCTTGCTAGGACAGCATTCTAGTGGTACATGCTGTTAAACCATTCAAGGATTAATCAGTGGGAAGATTTGGCGGATGCCTTCTTGAGGCATTATCGCTTCAATTTGGATACAGCACCAACCAGGGAACAATTGCGAGTCATGCAGAAAAGGGATAAGGAAACCTTTAAGGAATATGCTCAAAGATGGAGGGCATTGGCAGCTGAAGTCCAACCACCAATGACAAATACCGCGACTTGTTCCTAATTTTTAGGAACGCTGGAAGCTCCCTATATTGGCCTCATGGCGGGAAGTGCCTACAAAGATTATTCTGATCTCATCATAGCAGGAGAAAGAATTAAGGCTGGAAAGAACCAGTCGAAAATGACGAGCCTGTAAAGTAAGGGCAAAGGAAAGGATTCTTTCAGAAAAAAGAGTCAGAAGTCGATTATATTCAGGAGCCAATACAAGGGTCAAATTTTTCACAAAATCGGTCAACTAGAAATACTGAATCATTTTCTGATTTTCAAATGACAAACATCGATCTTTACGATAAGTTACTTGATGTTTGTGCCATATGCCCAGTATCAGTGGAGCCGTTCCAGCCACCTTGCCCATCTTGGTATGACTATAATGCCCAATGTGCATATCACTCCGATATTACTGGCCACACAATAGAGAATTGCAAGGCATTTAGGAAACAAGTTATAACCCTGCTTGAGCACGGGACCATCACATTGGATTATAATGGCCTAAGCATCAATACCGATCCCTTTCTTCGCCATGAAGGAGATGGTTCATTCAATCCCATTATGGGGGATGATGAGAAGTGAAACTATCGAATCAGGCCGGATCAAGGAGGCCAACTTCTCAATTGATATAATGTGAAGTGATTCATAGTATTTACACTTTTTAGTGTTATTTAATTTTAGTCTTGACTCATCTGACTGAAATCCAAAGCCATTTGACTTTTTAATCATGGAACCGATCTTATCCTTTGAAAAAAAATTTGTAATTCAATATTTTATTCAGTTCTTCATTCTACATTTAAATACTCATATTTGTCATAATAATTATCTCATTTAGGGAAATCATTCTCTCAATTTTTCTCACAATCTAAAGACTTTACAATGTCCACGCATTGATTCTCATGTTGAATTAGATATGAACATTTATGCCTTTGAGAAAGAGCATAATGAAAATGGGAAGGGATAAGTCCCAATAATGTGGGAAATGAAAATCATGAATTGGCAAAAAAAAAAAAGAGAGAGAGAGAGAGCTCAGAATCATTATGTTGAGCGGGGAAAAAAGAGAATATACAAAAGCTAGGTTAGTGATTGCTGATTCAGTCAAAAAAGGAAAAAAAAGAAGAAAAAAAAAGAAAGGCCTGCTAAGTTGAAAATCTAAAAGGTCGGTTTAGGCAAAAGTTAGGGTTTAGTCTGAAAAGAACCCGTGCTCAAAAGAAATTGGATGTTTAAGCGAAAGTCAAAATCCGAGCATTAATGTAAGAAATTGCAACTGGGGCAATTTCGCTGTAAGATATCACTATCATCAAAATTATGTTTCTGTCAAAGGATACAGAGTTCATATCACTTATAATATGAGACTCAATGCCAACGGATACTGGAAAAACTCCAACTGGGGCAAAATTTTCTGTGCCCCTTTGTTTGGCTTTCATATCATTTGTTCAATAAAAGAAAATTGTTCATCTACAAATTTTTAGGGATTTTATGATCCCATTCTTTTGTGCCACTTCTTCTAACAAGAGAGGTTTGTTCATAAAACAGGCTTCAAGGATTTTGAAGTCCTTTTATGGTGCTGTTAAAATTCTCCTCAATAATCAAGCTGAGGGCAATATTTCATTGTCCCCAGAGTTCCAATCACTTGTATAAGGGCTTTACTGTCCCTTGCTTTAATAAAAGAGGTCTATTCATCTAATAGATTTCTTCCCTGATTTATTCATTGGATAAAATTTGAGTAGATTAATAAAGATTGAATTGAATATCATTTTTTAGTGTTTTACTGTTAATCAGTTTTGCATTATAGAAGTCAAGAACAACCTACTTGATGCGGTTTGAACTGGTAGCAAGCTGCTTATGAAGACTCAGTGCTTATCTTCAAAAAGAATGACTCATTGAATATAAAATAAAAAATGCCTGCTAAGTTGAAAACCCACAAGGGCAGCTTAGGCAAAAATTAGGGAATCCCGCTGAGTTAAAAACCTGAAAGAGCAGCTCAGGCAAAAGTTAGGGTATCAAATCGAAGGGGGTCCGTAACCAAAGAGTTCGGACATTCAAACAAAAGTTTGAGATAAAAAAACATGAGAAATTGAAATTAGGGCAATTTTCAAGAAAATATTGTTACCAATGACAAGTTTTTGTCAAAGGATACAAGATGCATATTGATTAAGTGTTGCACACGCTGAAGAGCTCAAACTAGGGCAAAATTTTATTGTCTCCTCATTTTTCAATCCTATTGGGACAGGGGCAGGTTAATTGACATGGTCTAGACTGTTCAAAGGCTTTTTAAAAAAGTAGGTCGTTAGGAAAAGGTGATTCCTATGATCCAACTGATAAGCAGTTTAAAAAATAAGGAACTAGCTCCCGAGAGAGGGAACTGTTTAGTTGAATTTTCCTTGGAAGCCCAAAGAAGGTTTTCAAAATGCTTGCTTTGTTCAAAAATAAATTGTATTAAGGTTATATCTCATGTTTTTGTTCAAAAATCATCATGCATTAAAGTTGCATCACATGCTTTGTTTGAAAGTCCTGGCAGTGTGGTCCCTGGCTTGTTTAAAAGAAAAAATGCTCCTGTCATTTTCAGAAGTTCTGGCATTGAGATTACATCCCATGCCTTGTTCAAAAATCATCTTACATTGTGGTTTTACCCCTTTGCCTAATTCCATACTTGGAGATAGGATTTCGTCTCCTTACCTCTTTACCAAATATCAAAATTCAATACGTACGTCAATATTTTCGTACCAGTTTGCAAAATTATGCAGTACGACGAGTAATTTCGTACCAAATTTCAAAATTCACTGCGTACGTCAATATTTCTATACCAGTTTTCAAAGTTATTCAGCATGACAATTTATTCCATGCTAAATTTCTAAATTTGGCTATGTACGACGATTTATCCCATACCAATTTCAGTTATTTAGTACGATGAAAATATTTCGTACTAAATTTCTAAATTTCTCTGTGTATGACGAGTTATTATGTACCAGTTTCCAGGTTATTTAATACGACAAAAATATTCCGTATTAAATTCTCAAATTTTGCTGTGTACGATGATTTATTCCATACCAATTTTCAGTTAGTTAGTACAACGAATTCTTCCGTACTGAATTTCAAAAAAAAAATTTTTGTGTACGAATATTTATTCTGTACCAATTTTCAGTTAGTTAGTACGACGAATTCTTTCATACTAAATTTCAAAAAAAAATTCTCTGTGTGCAACGATTTATTCCGTACCAGTTTTCAGTTATTTAGTACGAGGAAAATTTTTTGTACTGAATTTCAAAATTTACTGCCTACGCTAATTGTCTGTACCAGTTTTCTAGGTTGTTTAGTGTGATGAAATACTCCATGCTAAATGCCTAAATTCTCAAATTTACTGTGTACGTCAATTTTTTCCGTACCATTTTTCAGAGTTATTCAGCATGACGGTTTATTCCATGCTAATTTCCAAATTTCTCAGCGTACGACGAGTTATTTCGTACCAGTTTTCAGGTTATTTAATATGATGAAAATATTCCATACTAAATTCCTAAATTTCTCTGTGTACGACAAGTTATTCCGTACCAGTTGTCAGTTATTTAGTACAATGGAAATATTTTGTGCTGAATTTTTAAATTTCGCTGTGTACGCAATTTCTCTCGTACCAGTTTCCTGGTTGTTTAGTGTGATTAAATACTCCATGCTAAATGCCTAAATTCTCAAGTATCTGGGTTATTTAATATGATGAAAATATTCCATATTAAATTCCCAAATTTCTACATTTTTATTTATTTAGCATGACGATTTATTCCATGCCAAATTTCAAAATTCGCTGTATGCATCAATTTCTCTGTACCAGTTTTCTAGGTTATTTAGTATGATGGAAATATTCCATAACTGAATTCCTAACTTCCTGATCCACAATTCTCCATGGCCTCAATCAAGGTATATCTTGCCATTTTCATATGTTCTTGGACAAAATCTGTGTTTTGTCTTTACTTGTTCTTTACAGGAAAATCTGAAAAAAATCACTGATCATTCATCTTTCCCACAAGAATCAAGTAAAGAGGGGCAATTGTAAACATTGGATTTTGTCCAGGTACCAAATAAAATAAATATTAATAAATAAATAAATAACAAATAAAAATTAATAATAAAATTGTGAAAAAATAAATAAATAAAAAAATGATAAATAAGAAAAGTAGAAATCAAAAGCAAAAAAAAGAACAAACAAACAAAAAAAAGAAATGGCCCAATACTCCTTTTTGAAACTCAAGTGCACCTCCTTCTACCAGGCCATTTTTGGCAGCCCATACCAGCTGCCAAAAAGCTACCAGCCAAACGGATGCACTCTCAGCCTAATGCACCACAGACCAAGCCCAGTTCACCTATACTGCGGCCCAAAACGCTTTACCCGGTCCAATAAATGACCCTTAACCCATATCCCCTCCTTCTACCTGTACACTTTCTCTCCCCAATCCCCGGAACCTACTCGGCTTCACGCTCCTGAACCAGCGGCCATCACTATGCGCGACAGCAACAGATCTTCTGGCAAATCAGGGTGGCAAGACAACCCACAATTCACGCAATTTCCAACAAGTCTTTGGGACAAAAATAGAGCACGAAGCCGAGAGGAATTCTGGGAGCAATTTGGGGGATTTTCCTGCATCAACGGAGAAGGACCAAGAGGATCAATCTGACTGGAGGGACTTCGCGAGCTATAAAGGAGCAAATCCGATAGAAGGCAGTGGGGATTTTTCTTAGAGCAGATAGCAAGGGGGCCTGCGAAAGAGATCAAGAATAGAGAAAAGAGGGGATACCCGAGGGATTTCTGGAAAACAGAGGAGAAGCAAACCGTGGGATTTTCTAGAAAACAGAGAAATTTTGAGCGAAGAACTCAGAAAAAGCATTCGAAGGTGATTCACCCTCTAGGTGTTTGGTTTTTCTTTTCAATCTCCGTTATTTTTTTTTCTGGTTTTAACTATATTAAACAAGTTTAGCTTTGTAATTCCTGTCTTGTTCGTTGGTGGATAATCTTGATTCCTACTCTGTTTAGTCCTTTGATTTTGATTCCTACACTTTGTTGTAAATAGCGTGAGCTTTCAGAGTGCTACTGGTTTGGCTAAACTGGGTTTCTGATTAAGTTTGGTGTGCATATGCCCAAATAGATTTAGTTTGATAGTTCAGTTCTTGGTAATCAATTAGATTGATAGTCTTTTTTATTCACGCACTGCTGCAAGGTGTTAATCTCAGTTGGTAGTTAGTTGGTGATTCAAAATAGCCCACAATTTCTAATATAGTTACATGATGTTCAAAAAACTTGTTTCTCACCTTGTTGAATGTGATAACCCGAAGTTGATTTATGGTTTCTATCTTGGAACTAGTTGAAATCCTGGAAATCAGTGTTTTGATGGTAATGGTCTGCAGTGTGGGGCATAGAGTTTGGTTATGAATTACTATTTTTAAGCCTTGTTTACGGCAAAAATGGCCCTGATTTCTGCTAAACTCAAATACTGATTGGCTAAAAAAAAAAGGGTTAGTTCATGAGGTTATCCACCTCTATCTGTCTCATGAAATCAGTCTTGGTTTTAACTAGTTTAGAATCTATTGGATTCAAGAAGGAAAAAGGAAAAGAATAATTCTAATTTTGTTCAGGGAAATATGTTTGTGTGAATTAAACTCTTAGTTCCCCGTTTTCTCAACTCTCTGAATTTTCTTTGGTTTGTGCTGTTTTATGACACTACGTTTTGTTTTAATTCTTGACCATTTACTAGTGGGTTGAGGGGATTATGGGGCAGTGGTGTTTGTTCTCCGTGTTCAATAAGTGTTGGTTTTGTCTGGTTGTTTTTTTTATTTTATTTATTTATTTTTGTTTTTTTAATTCTCATTTTCACTAAATAAAAAAAATGGCCCAAATGTCACTTTGAAATCACTTTCAATTAGACAAGGTCTAAACGAATGACCCAATTTTTAAAAAGGTGAGTCCCAAAGGCCCATAAGCAAATTCAAGGGTTTTAATATGGGTCCCAAAGGACCATTTAATCAAAAAGGGTTTCAAATGCCCAATTGGTTCAATAAAGAGGTTTAAAATTAGTCAATTTCATTTTGATACATGAAAATTTAAAAATTGAATTTTGACCTCGACATTTTTCAAAAAATATGATCTTGACCTAAAACTTTTAAAATTTTGAACTTGACTTCCAATACTTTTGAAAATTCATAATTGACCTCAATACTTTCCATAATTCAAATTTGGCCCTGATACTTCCAAAAAAAAAGCTAATTTGACCCCCAGACATTGCGAAATTCATTTCGTACCCGAACTCTAAGACTTTTGAAATTATACAAATCCTCTCAAACATTATGTGGAGAAATACTCTCCCATTTAGTCAAGTTTTATATGGAAATTCATTTCCTATATTTTCTTTACCCTTTTTGAATATTATGAGGAGAATTAATCTCCCATTTTGTTGGACCTTATGTGGAAACCTAATTTCCCATATTGTCTTAATCCTTGCTAAACAAATTCTAATTTAATTAATTCGAACTACGTGGACCTTGATCCCTTAAGGGTACGTAGGCACTTACACAGTAAGACAGGTCCAATTTTCTCACTTCTTTATTTTTCTCTAAAAAATCAAGATAATAAAAAGGGGTAATTCAAACACTAATAAATTTAAGCACAAACAATTTAGGGTAACCATTCTTAGGGATGGACGCTGTGAGGTGCCTAACACCTTCCTCTCATGTAATTAAACTCCCGAACCATCCTCTAGTTTTCAAGGGCCAGTTTTTGGTTTTTAAAGGATCCCAATTATCCTTATAATTAATTGGTGGCAACTCCAATTTTTATCTCTGTATTTTTCCCTTTGATCACCATAAGATCACGACGGTGGCATTTTTCTCATCCGTCACGTTGTGACAAGCCTAACCATATATATACTAAACATTTTAGTTTGGAGACTTAGGTTCTAGTTTCATCATTTAGTTATTTGGTGATCTTTTTTGTTTCCTAACTAAACCATTTAGTTGGAAATTATGTGCCTTTAACTAAGTGATCATTTAGGGACTTAATTAATTCCTTACTAAATTATTTAGTTGGGAAAAATTAATTTCATTTAGTCATCTTTTTATTGATGCTAAATTATGCATGTATTATGTTTTATCAATTTAAACTCTTAAATTTAGAACATAATGTATGCATGGCATGTGAATTTGATTGACACCTACTAGCCTATATGACATGTTATCACCATATAATATCACATATTATGAATATTAAAAAATATAAAACCATATTACTATCCATAAACAAAAAATAAAAATGAGCCTAAAAAATTACAATGATATGCATCCTTTATCTTTAAAGCTAACAATAAATTTTTGTAACTAACAAAAAATAAAGAAGAAAACATAACCATATGGGGTCACCCTTCCTGTTACATCATAAAAAAAGTAATACAAGCAAATTCTTTTAGGACATTAACATGGTCCAAAATTAAATTAAATATTAACATACATCATAGGTGCTTTTATTCAATGAATCATGATAATAAAAATGCTAGGTGCCAATCATGCAACAATCATATGCAAATCGTGCAACTAGGCTCTGATACCAAAGGTTGGATATAGTTTTTAAGCCTAAAGTGATATTGGTATAAGCATATATTAAAAGAAATTAATCACACCATGCAAGATAACACAGCGGATTGATCAATAATCACATAAAACATATACGAATTGCATAAATTGAGTAAGGATATAATTTTACCTTTGAAGCTGTAAGGAATTGTAAAAGCTTCTTTACCAATCATATTGACCATCTATTCTTTGTGCATTCTTTATACCCAAAGAACCTTCAGTGATAAAAGGTGAGAAGAATAATAATAGAATATATGATGGCTCTCTAGTGTATATCAATTTGATTGCCTAATGGAAAGCTCTCACACACTAATGAATATGGTGTCACACTCTCTTGAGTTTTCTCTCTAAGCCTCATGCCTCCTCTAGGTGTATATTTAGTTGGGTTGGATGGCTAAGGGTTAGGTTAAATTTATATTAACCTAGCCCCAAGTCATTTGGTTGAAGTTAAAAACTATCAACCCTAGAGTCCTCCAAGTTAACGCCACCTCATCATTTTATTAGATCAAATTTCATCAAATAATAACCTTTTTATCTATTTGATATTTCATTATTTTATTTTACAGTTAAATAAAATAATTTAGAGCTTTCCCATTGGCCAATAATTAATGCGCTTGTATTAAAATTCTAATAATAGAATTTTAAACTTTATTAGCTTCCTTAACCATATAGTCTTCTAGTGTATGTAGGACTCCTTAAGAATCATGACCCTTCAAATTTCCTTTATCACTTTGACTTTTTCTTCTTAGAATAATTCAAATTGATTAAATTTGAATTCCAAGAGAGGTTGGACATGATCTCTATAAGATTCTAAGAGGTTGACTTGTTTCAAAATTTCAATCAAGGCAATGTTTATCTTAATTAGACAACACTTGTCTTAATTAAGACATCCCTTGTCTTAAAATTTCCTTGTCTAATTAAGACAAGTCTTGTCTTAATCAAGACAAGTAATATAAGAATCCTTCTTATCTTTTTAAGACAACATTTGTCTTAATTAAGACAAGTAATTCTTACACCAAGACATATCAAACACACTTAGGATAACTTTTGTCCTAAAGAAATGTTGTCCAAAAATGAGACAACATTTGTCTCTTATAGGACACACAAAAATGAGACATACGAAAATGATGTTTGAAAATGAGTCATACAAAATTGATGTCCAAAAATGATGAGACAACTCTTGTCTCTTTTAAGACACCACTTAAGACAACTCTTGTCTTAAGATAAGTTTTGTCCAAATCAAGACAACTTTTTCCTTAATTAAGATCACAAGCCCTAAAACACTTAAAGCCATCATATAAACTTATAAAAAAATGTTCTTTTAACTTAAATGGATTGAATTCTACAAAGTTAGATGATGAATTTATTTAGACATAGGAATTTCAAGCTCCAATAAATTTAGGATTATCTTAGTCTCATTAAGACAACCCTAGTTCATTAAGCATGAAATCAGTCCACCATAGATTCATGGTTGTACTCTTGAAAAACCTAAAATTATGAGAAGCCAATATCTTATATTGGTTGTCCAACTGCAAACCATGTGTTTATGTTTTTCATAACCATCCATTGACATAAGATAAAATTATCGTTTTACCCCTCATGTCAATTTTGTTCCCTAGTCTTAGATTTCATCCGTTAAGTGACTAGATACTTTTATAACATATCTAAAAGATATTAAGAAATGATGAATAGCTAATTCATCATTCACTAGTCCCAGGTTTGTTACATATCTTCCTAAAATCACCAGAAGTTATGTTTATACTATGAACTCTATTTCTTGGATACATGTTCCCTGATGTTCACTCCAACTATGATCCCAATATATAGATTCTCGACTAATGTGATACGATGGTCCTTCCCTTAGTATATAAAAGACCATAGTGGACATGAACACAAGTCAACATTCCATCAGGATTTCGGTTCTTCCTCAAGCGAGGGCATAGGTGTGAATTCAAATTCACAGTAAGAGTATTAACTTAAGCTTGATTTCTCACTTAAATCTTATTCATATAATAGTGACAATACCTGAAGTTAACCACTTCAATGATTTGAGATTCACCATTCCCTTAAAGGAGAATTCCACTCCTTCAGTGGAGTAATCTAGACACTGCAATATTCATTGAATAGAGTAACTAGCTTTATTTAGTGATTGTAATTTTTTTTTATTCATTCAAAGATACATATCTCCCTTGCATAACCTTTATGCAAATGTAGCTTGCTTCATTGAGAATCTTGGTACCTAAATAGCCAAAATACATATAAATAAATTCTTTAATTATAAAATGTATTTGTAACATGTCAAGTTGTCAACTCTTATATGATTTAGGAATAAACTTGCTTTTTAAGGCATCATATTCTTAACAAGTTCAACATCAAAGGGTTTACTTAAATATTTCCTTGGATTAGAAGTTGCTCGGTCACCTAATGGCATAGTATTAAGTCCAAAAAAGTACACATTGGATATATTAGAGGAGAGTGGAATGCAAGCATACGAACCCTACGCATCACCCATGGAGCAAAACCATAAGCTGCAAGCAGGTAATGAAGGATTGAATACTGATGCAGCTCAATACAGACATTTTATAAGTCAGTTGTTGTATTTGACCGTCCCAAGACCAGACATAACATGCTATAAATGTTCTCAGTTAGTTCGTTAGCTCACCAAAACAAGAACATATGGATGTTGCGATGTGGGTTTTGCGATATTTTAATATGGCACCAGGACAAGGGATTTTATTACCAGCTACAAGAAATTTGACCCTAAAAGCATACTGTGATGCCAACTGGGATATATGTCCTATGACGTAGAAATCTTGCACAGGATATTTTATCACCCTGGTTGGAGTCCCAGTCTTATGGAGAATAAAGAAACAATTTGTTGTGGTAAGATCATCAGGAAAAGCATAATATAAAGCCTTGGATTGCACTATTAGTGAGTTACTATGGTTGTGTTGGTTAGTATAAGATTTGTGAGCCCCTCAATTTAGACCAGCTACACTATTATGTGACAATCAGGCTACCTTGTACATTACAGCCAGCCTGATGTTTCATAAACGAACAAAGCATGTAGAGGGATTTTCACTTTGTTAAGGAAAGAGCACAATCCAATGAAATTATGCCATGTAAGATTTGGACAAGAGCTCAATTAGCATATGTCTTCACTAAAGCCATGGGCAAAGACAGGTTCAGATCTATAGTGAACAGGTTGGGCATTGCAAATCTTCATGCGCCATCTTGTGGAGGAGTGAAGAGGAAGGTTGATGCTTGAAAGACAATATCTCTGCTTACCCAGATTTACTTGCGAGGTGAATTACATTGCAATGCATACGTGTAATGCAGCATCTCAATGTCAGCACTGCATTGGAGGCTAAGATACTCGATGCAAGAAATGTTTTTAGCCAACCAAGACTCCATCAACTGATGATATCATGAATATGCAAATTATCACTGGAAGCATCTGGCAGCTGCTGGAAATACCTCTATAATATCTCATGTGTTATGTAAAATATCTTAGTTGTTATATGCAAAGTTATAAGAAGCCGATGTATATGTATATGTAAAGCCATATCTTACAAATAAATGGATTAAGAAGTAGAGTCCTCATTATCAATCCTGCTAAGTCCTATTGTTTTCATTTGTTAGTTTACCACAATTATACGTTCCCTATGCTAGATTTAAAGTTTACTTCATAATCAACTATAAATTCTTCACATCTCCCAACCCTCTAGTACTCTGAAGCTTAAATACACCCAAGAGCAAGGTTGAGATCATTCATCTAACCTAGACATAGGTGGCACAATGGGTGCCTAAAGATTGGTTGAAGTATAAGTAAATTGCACCTCCTTCATCAACATAATTTGTCCTAGAGCTGCGCTTTGAGAGTTTCCAACATCATCAGATAGTATTTTCTCCTTTTCATTTAACTTAGAAACTTTTCGCTCTTTAACAAGCACACTTTTTTGCTGCTTTAACACCTTTTTTAGACTCTTCCCCTCGCTAACTCACCATCATGATCATCACTGCTTCCAAGCAATAAAGTTCATCTAGGCCCATGCTCTAAGGGAACAAGAGAGTTCCCATAATGTAAATAAAAGAAAAAAAAAACCTTATAAAAACTGTTAGCTTATGAATGGATGCAGCCTTTGTATCATATCCCCTATTTATAAAACAAACACAAGGGGCGAGAAGAGATTTTTAGAAAACCCACCTCAACCACTCCTTCTAGAGAAATGAATGCTTAAAGAAAGAAGATACATATCAGGAAATGTTACGGAGAACTCAGGATTTTAAGAAGTTGACCTTTCACCATTAGATATATCTTAAGATTCTCACTTTAAAAATTTATTGATATTAACAAATTAAGTTGAGAATCCCAATGTACATATCAAACTCTTGAAAGTTTGAGCTTTCCATAACATCATGCTCAATATTTAAAAAAAGACATTGTTATTATCAAGTAGCAACATAAAGCATTATCATAAAAAGGCAAGAATCCTTGCCTCCTTAGAAGCCATATCATCATCCTAATCCCAATATGCATATCAAGGGATAACATCTTACTAATGTAGACCCTACACACATCATTAACCATTAAAGCTAAATGTGTAGGAACCCTTAGAGATGATATTTTAAGGGAAGGCCCCAAATCTGGTTGTGAAATAAGTAGTATTTCAAAAGGTATTAGTCTCACATTTCTTAGGAGTGAGTTTCCTATAGGATTTACATAACATTCTTTTCCTTGGGCATGTTAAAAGGCTTGAAGGTGGACTAGGCTCACCTGCAGGAAATTTGGCCAAGGCTTCCAAATATGTTGATTTGGGTGGATTTGCCCCCTGCGCCTGAAGATATAATCCATGCTCATTTTTTGTTTTTCCTTTTAATAAAATTAATTATTTTGCTTATCTGAAAAGCCTATATCTAACTTGGTCTATTTTGGTTATCTAAAAACTGCCATTTAACTCTCTATGAATTTCAAAAGCATGGCTGATTGTTTTGACCTAGTATTTTGCTGATATCTTATCTAATTTTATCTTGTCTTATCTTATCTTATCTTATCTTATTTATCAGATTATCCTCTCTGATAATTTGATTTAGCAATTTACAAAATTAAAAACTACTAATTTTTAGTTAATTGGCAATTTATGAATTGCTAATTTCTAATTCTATTTCTCTGACAATTCTGCTGGGTTTCTTCTTCTTCTGCTATTTTCTTTTACTTGACTGTTAAGTGCACAACATCCAGATAGTTTGTTGTATCTTAGAAGGGTAGCCGCTATCACTACCTTTGCACCAAGAGGCGTGGAATAATCCTTTAAGAACAGTGATATACACGCCTCAGACAATTCAGTTTGCTCCATACAAAATTTACAATAATCTCAAAGGATTAGTTATGGAGCCTATGAACAACAACTCTCCTGCTGCTGATGGATCGTCTGCTGTGACCGTACCTGCTACTTCTGCCAGTGCTTCTGTCCCAACCATTCCTACCATGCTTCACTATGCCAAGTCGTTCCCATACATTTCAAAAATTGAAGTCTTTGATGGCAAAAATTTTAAGAGGTGGCAAGAACGAATTTTCTCCATCCTGGATGTTCACGGGGTTGCGTTCGCATTAACCGAAGCTAAGCTAAAAGGTCTAACTATCAATCTTAAGCAACTTGAACATTGGATCCACACAAACAAGGTTTGTAGACACATTAATTAGTACTCTATCTAACGAACTGTTTGATGTCTATTGTCCTTAGAAGGAATCCAAGAATATTTGGGACTCTATGGTCTCCAAATACACTGCTGAAGATGTCAGGAAGTAGAAATTTGCAATAGGAAAATTTTATAGATGAGAGATGACCAATGACAAAGAAATAAAAACTCAAATTAATAAATACCACAAGTAGGATCTGAAAGTAGAAAATATCAACATGCAAGAAAAATTAATGGCTAGTCTGCTGATTGAAAAACTGCCATAGTCCTAGAATGACTATAAATAGCAATTGAAGCACAAGAACAAGCAGCTATCGCTATCGCTGGAGGACTTAATTGTGCATTTAATAATTGAAGATACTAATTGAAAGGAGCTGAAAGCTTCAAAAGCAAGGGAGATGGCATCAAAAACAAATTTGATATAAGGTAACCCAAATTCCCACAACAACAAAAGATATACAAATAAAAATAATTATGGAAATAAGCTTGGTTACATTCCCAAAGTGACTAACTCCACGTTTAAGTAGAAAGGCTCTTGTTTTGTTTGTGGAAAGCCAGGTCACCATGTTGCACAATGTAGGAAAAGAATGAGAAATGACAACCCTGCTAAATCGAAGGTAAACTTGGTTGAAGCAGAAGATGATATAGTTGCTGCGGTCATTTCTCAGGCTAACATTGTAGCCAACGTGAAAGAATGGGTGGTAGATTCTGGTGCTGCTAGGCATATTTGTGCAAACAAAAATGTTTTCACCATCTACACTCCGTTGGAAGAAGAACAAGAGAATATTTATCTTGGAGACTTAAGAACTGCACTAGTTCTTGGTAAAGGCAAAGTTCTTCTCGAACTCTCATTTGGCAAGACCTTGGCATTGAGTGATGTTCTTCATGTACCCATTATAAGAGCTAATCTTGTTTTTGTAGCCTTGTTGGGAAAAGCTGGAGTGAAGGTTTCTTTTGAGTCTAACAAAATTGTCATGATTAAGAATAATGTATTTATAGGAAAGGTTATTGTAACCAAGGACTTTTTGAATTGAATATTTATGAAATTATCAACAAAAATGATGAATCTCTTTCTGCTTATTTGATTAATTCTATTGATTTATAGCATGCTAGATTAGGCCATGTTAGTATAAGTTATCTCAAGAAAATGCATAAATTATGAAATATTAATAATATTAATATTTCAAATATTAATAAATGTGAAATTTGTATTGAGACTAAATTGACTAAGAAAACATGTGCGTCTATTAATAGAGAATCTAATTTATTAGATTTAATACATACATATTTAGGGGACATGAAACAAATAATGACTAGAGGTGGAAAGAGTTATTATGTAACATTTATAGATGATTATTCAATATATACTAAAGTATATTTAATTAGAAATAAAAATGATGCATTTAATGCATTCATGTCTTATAAGGCTGAAATTGAAAATCAACTTAATAGAAAATTAAAAGAGTTAGATTTGATAGAAGTGGTGATTATGTCCTATTTAATGAATATTGTGAAAAGAAGGAATAATACATGAAATAATACATTTCTATTCACCTAAATCAAATGGTGTAGCTGAAAGAAAAAATAAGACTTTAAAAGAAATAATGAATACAATGCTTGTTAGTTCATTTACTCTTGACAACTTGTAGGGGGAAGCAATTTTATCTGCATGTCATTTACAAAATAGAATTCCTTATAAAAGGATAGACAAGACACCTTATGAATTATAGAAGGGTTATTATCCTAATTTAAAATATTTAGATGTGTGTGGGTGTCTAGCTAAGGTACTTTTATCTGATCCTAAAAAAAGGAAAATAAGTTGAAAAACTTATGATTGCATGTTCATTGGTTATGCTGAGCATAGTGCTGCATATATATTTCTTATTTTAAATTGTGATGTTCTTGATTGCAACACTATTATTGAGACAAAGAATGCTAAATTCTTTGAACACATTTTTCCACTCTCTGATAAAATGATTAAATCACCTAGTATTTCTCATGCACAAAATAATAATGATAATTTAGAAAACTCTATTGGAGTTAAGAAGGAGCAAAAGGCCTAGAAAAGAAAAGCCCTTCGGAAATGATTTTTACTCTTCTTTTCTAATTAATAATGATCCTCAAACTTATTCTGAAGCTATTTCTTCTTCTGACTCTTTATTATGGAAAGAAGCCATTAAAATTGAGATAGATTCCATTTTACAAAATAAAATTTGGACTTTAGTTGATTTAAACCCTAGAGTGAAGACAATTAGCTATAAATGGATTTTTAAAAGAAAACTTAACCTTGATGGTTCTATTGATAAATATAAAACACGATTGGTTGCTAAAGGTTTTACTCAAAAGCAAAACATTGACTATTTTGATTTTCTTTAATTCGAATTTTGATTGCTTTGGCTTTAATTCATAAACTTGTTATACATCAAATGGATGTTAAAACAACATTTTTAAATGGAGGTTTAGAAGAAGAAATTTACATGGAACAACCTGAGGGTTGTGTGATTCCTAATTTTGAAAATAAAGTTTGCAAATTGCATAAATCTTTATATGGTCTTAAACTAGCTCCAAAACAATGGCATGAGAAATTTGATCAAGTAATTTTGAGTAATGGTTTTTCTATAGTGGGAGTAAACAAATGTGTTTATATTAAACATGTTGATGGTGAATATGTGATCATTAGTTCGTATGTAGATGACATGTTAATATTTAGTACTAGCCTTGACATAGTAAATCTTAGTAAACAATTCCTTGCTTCTAATTTTGACATGAAAGATTTGGGTGAAGCTAATGTTATTTTGGATGTACAAATCATAAGGAAAGATTGTGATATAATGTTGTCACAACATCATTATGTTGAGAAATTTCTTAGGAAGTATGGTAATTTTGTTGTGACACCTATGAGTACTCCTTATGATGCTAACATTCAATTAAAGAAAAATTGAGGTTAGTTAGTCAATTAGGGTATGCTCATATTATTGGGAGTCTGATTCATTTAATGAATTATACTCAGCCAGACATAGTATATGCTTTGTGCAGACTGAGCAGAGATACTCACAATCCCAACAGTGATCATTGGATTGCATTGGTTAGGTTAATGAAATATTTGAGAGGTACCATAAATTATGGTATTTTATATAGTGGATTTCTCGCTGTCCTTGAAGGATACAGTGATGCAAACTAGATCTCAGATTTATATGAAACAAAATCCACTAGTGGTTATGTATTCACCCTAAGTGGGGGTGCAATAAGTTAGAAATATACCAAACAAAAAATTAGTTAAATCTACAATGGAGTCAGAGTTTGTAGCTCTGGAATTGACAAGTAATGAAGCTAAGTGGTTAAGAAACTTCTTAGTAGATATTTCATTGGGTATGAAACCAACACCTTCTGTGTCTATGTACAGTGATTGCCAAGCTACAATAACCATTGCTAAAAATAAAACATTTAATGGTAAAAATAGACACATTCGTTTGAGACATGATGTGGTGAAGCAGCTTCAACGAGATGGAGTTATATCCATTGATTATGTAAAGTCAGAAGTGAATTTGGCCGATCCTCTAACTAAACCCTTAGGAAGAAAATTAATTTTGGAAACAACGAGGGGAAAGGGATTACTACCAATTTAGATATCACCTAATGACGGTAACCCAACCAATGTGATTGGCGATCACATGAATTAGGTTCATATGGGTAATAACAAGTCATTCGTTGATCCTGTATAGTACTATAAATATTAAAATCCCTCCTATGATGTGTGATTAGTGCTAAACTATAATTTTAAGTGAGGATAAGTTAATCTCATATTGACTTCCATATCTTGTATGGGTGGTATACTAGTTGTAGTATACACTTGATGGAGTCACCTATATGAGTGTGGAGTGGGGCCGTTCTTATGAGACCTGTGCCTAAGCCTCTAGAGCACTTATGAATATCCAAGCGCGTTCATGACCTATTAGCTCAAAACCCGTGATGAACAACAGAAATTGTGGGGTTGTAATGTGAGTAATGAAAAATTAAACTTACAATCAAGTGTTTATGTTCATAGAAGCTAAAAGCTTCACCATTGACTTTGTCGGTTATTTTCATTTATTCTAAGTCATAGTCCAAAATATACCAAATTGAGGCATTTACACTTATGTTATATACCCTACTGCCAGTCTTCACTCGCCTCACGCGAATCGCACAAATTGTTGCCTTGGTTTTATGGCCCTTTTCAAATATTGGCTCGTGTGGGAGGTAGTGCCTATACTTTAAAACTTCCTGACACTGTTCGCATTCATGCCACTTTTCATGTTTCGTAGCTTAAGAAACATGCTGGCCACCTCCCTACTTCCCCGCATTTACCTTCGACCTTGATGGATGTGGGCAATCGGCCAGAGCCTGCGACTATCCTTGATCGTAGGATGGTTAATCGGCGGGGTCCTGTGGCTACCAAGGTTTTGGTCCAATGGAAGAATCAACTTCCTGAAGATGCCACTTAGGAGTATTTGCATGATCTACGTCTTCAATTTCCTTCTTGGCACCCTTGAGGGTAAGGGTCTTCTGAACCAGGGGGATTTGATGCAGTTCAATAGTTGAGTAGGTTTTAAAAGACTAGTATTCAGTTAAGGCTGTTAGTTCTGTTAGAAGGAAATAACGACTTAACGGGTTGATGAAGATAGAAAGGAAGTGAGTGGGATGGCGTCGTTTGGGTGTTGGAATAGGATAAATAGACGTTTTACAGTAACAGAAGGGTATCTTGGAAAATTGTAATGCTTTTCTCAGTCTTTGCTTTATTGTATCTCTCGGAGTTCTTTCTGAATAGAATTCCCTGATCTAGCTCATCTCCCTCGAACTCTAGCAGTTCCTGGAAGTTGATTATCTGTAACCTTTGTTTCTGAGAAGTACTGACAATTGATTGTCATTGTAATCTCTCTTTCATCAGTAAAAATCATTTGGTTTTTTTTGCAAATTTTATTCTATAACAAATAGCTAGAGAACACTACTAAACTCTCAAACCTTTCTCACAACTACCCAAGGGGACGCCCTTCCTTTCATGGAAACTATAACGTCAGCTAAGTAATCTATGAGGGTATTGGATTAGTGGGTATACAACTAACCCCAATATCATAGGAATACTTCAAGATGGAGCAATGGAAACTACTATGTGAAGGAGCAAAAGTTTTGCAATCTTGTAAATTGTTTAACGATGGCCTATTCAATAGTTTTATTGGAAGAACATAAAAAATGGAAGGAGAGGCAAAGGGAGAGAGAGAGAGTGAAGAAAGTGAACACATTTTTATTAGAAAAAATTATTTAATGGTGCCATTAGGTACCATGTAAATAGTGCACTTATGGCTGCCAAAGGCACGAAGTACTTTTATTTGGGGGTCATAAGCAGTGATGAAAAATTTAGGGGTTGGGAATAAGTGTCTTAAATGTAATCCTTAAATAATATTTTATTTTTATTTTTGTGAAATTATTTTTTATTTATAATAAAATTTTAAATTTTGTCAAAAGAATAAATGCCATATATTATTAGGCACGGTCAAATCACATTATTGTTAGTATATCAAGGGCATAGTAAGGGAAGGAACAAAATTAAAATAAAATATAAGTTTAAGACTCAAGTGTTTAAGGCCTGGCTTGAAATGAAGTTAAAAAATAAAATTTTTATTTTTTTATTTTATAAGAATAAAAAAAATTCATTTGAGTGGTTGTTTTCATCAATTATTTTTAAAAATTATTTTTAAAAAATAATAACTAAAAAATAAAAAAATAAAAATAATTTTTTTTATTTTAACTTATTTTTTTATTTATTTTTTAAAAAATATAAAAAATAACAATAAAAAATATTTTTATTCAAATAAATTTTTTTATTTTTTAAAATTATTTTTAAAAACAATCAAATAAAAATGGTTACAAACAGCGTTTGAGGCAGTTAAAAGTTGAAAGAGTGCGTTTATAATTTCTTTTTAAACGAAAATTATTGTGAACGAAGAGCAAAACGTCGTCTGTGGACTTAATTTCAGGATATTGTTTATTCTAAAAATTTGTGCATCCCAATCCAGAGCACTGATGTCAGTTCTGTAGATTGTGTTAGAACTTAGAATCGCTTGAAAATACAGACCGAGGTGACTCGGTTGAATCAGGTATGGTTGCTCTCTCTCTTTGCCGAACCGATCTAACGACCAGTGGCTCTCGATTTCTTCCTCTTTTTCTTGTCATGTTTCGCTGAATTTGATATTTGAATCCCGAAGCCTCTCTGTCCCCAAGCGCTATCTCTAAATCGTTGTTTTTCCAGTCAAAATTTTCACTCGTACGATCTATTCTTTAGTTCCGGTTATTGTGTTCCTTTCAAAAAATTTCCAATTTCGAACTTTCATATCTATGTTTTGATCTTCAATTGATCGATGATATGCAATTTGAATGGCCCAGTTTTGTGTATCTATTTAATTTGCATTGCATTGATACTTGTTCTCAATCTCTTGGATATCTGGGATTATTCTGACGATGTTGTCTTTCGTCGATTTTGTGGAGCAGGACCAAGATAGACGCAGTAGCTGTACTAATGATGGTGGTGCCGTTGTTTGCTTTGCTTCTTGTTGCTTTGGTTCCGAATGGGTTGTTGGCCTTACCCTCCACGGTTCCTGCATTCCTTTGGTCGCCCCATCATGATCTGTACGACTACTTTCTTCATTTTTATCCCTTTTGCTTTAGTGTTTTTAAATGTAGTTTTTTAGAAATAAGTAAGAATATAGTATAGTGTGGCGGGTAGTTTTGTTAATGGATTGATTTCTTAACTCGCAGTTTTAAACTATTAGGCCTCTTGGTAGCTTTATTTGGCGAAACGAAATTGATGGCTAAGTTTGTGACTCCTTTAGTTACAAGTGCCACCAAAATCAGAAGTAGCAAAATTCAAGGTTGTTTGGTTCAAGGATGTAAGTTATGGCAAACAATAGATTTAAGCAAGGTAGCTTGAAGCTCATTGGAGAACTCAGGCTGGAGAAAGGAGATCAAATGGGAGGAAGGGGTTTCATCGGTAAAACAGGTTGGGACTGATATGAAAGCTAAAGGAAAGCAAGAATTGGTGTAATTGAGGGTAGTTCATATGCTGGGGACAGGATCTACAAGTTTGGCCTAAGGCATGATTAGTTTTAGGGGAGGAATCAGGAAAGAGGAGTTAGGCTATGATGGAAATGCTAAGAGGTATTTGGCCAAGGAACGATGTGTGGAGAGGATTTGAAGTGAAGAAGATCAGTGGAGAAAGATCAGAAGTGAACAACCTGGCTTCATATTTAGGGTTCCTTTGGCATCAGATATAGATTTTGATTGTATTACGTGATCCAGAAGGACCATTGTTACCTAATTAGTCCCTTCCCCCATTGAATCATGTTCCAGATCGTGCGTTCCAAATCGCAGTGTGCTCACCCCGATCGTTTCTGGAGATGAATGGATAAGAGCCACATGACTGGGTCTCTCAAGTGCAAATTGAGTATTGGATATAGTTGAAGTGAGAAAAAGGCATGTGCATCAGGATTCTCTTAGGTCTTAACTGCTGGTCTGTGTTAAAGCTGGGGTGACTAATGTAATATAGAATATTGGGAAACCTAAAAGGAATGAAAGTAAGAGAGGGACATGGGTGGGTGGTGTTAGGAACTTGGATGGGAACCAGAGATAATTCTTGATAAAAGGTAACAAACAAGAATTGAGAACTAGTATTAGGAACTTGGATTGCTGAAATAAGTGAGGATACAGCAGTCAAGCCTCAATGCTAGCTCTCTAGAAAAGAACATACTGAAACACAGAAGATAGAAATAGGCCTAGTAATTCGAGAGACTAGGAAACTCTCCTCCAGATAACCCTCAACAATTTCCTGCCATCACAGCTATGATAAACCTTCTATAAGGTTTACTTATGCAAGACGTGGAAAACAGCTAGAGCAGCGCAGCACTTAAGTTATTTGTTTTAATTTTATGTATGTTGTTAGTGTTTTAATTGCTGTGTTGACTTTGTGGGGCTGTCTGGGTTGTTGGTGGTTGAGTCTTTATTGTTGTTGTTGTGCTGGTGCATTTGTCTTTTGTGGGGCTGAGCCCTGGTGTTTTTCAGGTTGTATTTGGTTTGTTGTGGGAGAGGGGTGAGTCTCTCGAATACTCACCTTGTGTTCTGTTTTTCTGGATTGAATAATATCAGTGTAACATCTACCTCATTTCTGGTGCTAGTTGTGGTGACTTCGAGTGCTGTTTGTGTATTGGGTTGAGTGGGTCTTATCAAGCTACCTCTCTTTTCCTTCTATAACAACCCATCCATCTAACACGTTCCCACCTTTTTCTGCTTCCACGTGGCCACTAATCAGTTACTTTCCACTCCCTTTTCTCCTTTTCCACTATTTTTCTTTCTTCTTTCATAAACTTGCATTTTCTCACTACAGATCCCATCAAAGGTCTAGAATGGAAGATGAAATAAATTTAGGCTTAGAGATTGATAAGGTATATGTTTAAGAGATAACAATTATGGTTAAATTTCTTGAAAATAGAAGCTGAACGTTCTGAATAGCACAAAGCTGGATATTTTGGAAAGCAAGGTGGGGTGATGTAGATCCAAAGAACAATTGAGGGAGAACCAGAAGAGAAAATAGGGAGAAGGGACGGTATGTGGGAGAGATAGCAAGAAAGGGGAGGAATTTATAGAAAATGGGAAGAGATAAACAAGTGAAACTGATAATATTATAAATTCATCAACTGAGTAGAAAGTCTACAGCCAAGTGCTTATATAAGAAATCATATGACATAGAAAACACATGCTTAAAACAATAAATGAAAGAAATAGCATCCCTTCAATTATGCCTCAATAGGCATCCGTAAACTTAAGCCGCAATCTAAGTCCTATGTCTATGCCTATAATAGATTTCCATTCCTTATTATCTAATTATTGCCCATATCATAAATCACTGGTTTTCAAGTAAATATCCATATCATCATTAACCATAATGCTCCCAATAGTCTTGTCCTATTAAAAGACTGTTCTAGGGAATAGGGATGTGGAGAGAACCTGCACAAGTTATGCTTTGAGCAGCATTAGAGAAGAGGGAAACATGAACAAAGAAGCAGAGAAGGAAAGAAACTTGGTCGATGAGCCTTCAAAAATATTCTTAGAATTTAGGTTTTTTGAATTAGTAGAACTACTGACAATTGAAGGTGGCAATATTTGTTGCCATGTTAAAGTTGTAGAGATTTGTATATGTCAATATATCTCATACTTCCTTGTCTCAAGTGATGCTCTAAAGTAATCCAACGTATCCGGTATTGTTGACATAGGTTGATATGGTGATCCACTCTATTGCCATCCTTAGCATAGGATGTACATCCAAAGCACGAGGTTGATGTTCTTAAAAATGAAAAAATAATATATCAAATTTCTGGAGAAGCATGTCATGATCTTTTACATCCTACTGTGTATAGAGGCAACTAGCAAAATTGTTAAAATGCTAGAAGCCTCGGTAACTTGTTCCACATAAGAACAGGATTGAACATATCAGTGGAGCTCAAGAATTTTTGTCTCTTGTTTCCATTATATAGTACTGTAAATTAGCAATTCATTTATATCTTACTTGGTCGTTACAGGGTTTCAAATAATGGACCAGAGGGAACTGTTAATTATCAGATCATTTCTCCAAAAGATCTAGCAAATTCTGTTATAACTCAAGCAGGCTGGTCAAATTTAC
>JASKGM010033537.1:3601-16374 GCA_034509205.1 Ceratonia siliqua
GAGGAAGAGGAAGAGGAAGAGGAAGTCCCTTTAGTCAGAAAACAAACGGAAAGGAGTCCATAGAAGAGTCAATGAAGATACTAGAGAAACAACCTATGAGAACCATCACTTATCACTCTACACCAAAAACCAAGCCACCATTAGTTCAAAAACAAAAGCTCTTTATGAAGAAAGAAATTGAGACTGAGAAAGAAAAGGAAGTTATGAAGATAAAAGAATTAGGAGTTAAGGAGAAACCAGTGGGACTGAAGAAAAAGACCACAAAGTCTACACTGCAAAAGAAAGAGAAAAAAAGATGAAAGAAGTAGAGCTTGAGCCTCAGACAATGGAAATGTTGAATGTAAAAATTGAGAGCTTAGCAGATGCTGTAAAAGAACATAATCTGGACCTTAATGGTTTTACATTCGATGTGCAATTTGAAATTACTAAGATGAAAGATAGGATGAATAATGGTATTACTGAGATACAACACAAGAAGAATAAGATTGTAGCTATGTTGGTTGAAATGATGAAAGCTCCCAAACCTTCAAAGTTATCTGTCAAGTGCAAAGAATCTGGATCAGCCTCTTAGAAAATAGCTCTTGATGCAACACTAGTGAATGCAGCTACTCAAGAAAATGACTATGAATAAACCCATTCTGACCCTATTGACACCCCTACCATTCCTAACCCAGCACCTAATGCACCATTAGCTTAAGTTGACTAGTAAATTTGTTTAACTTTATTTCTTCTTACTGTGTGTTTTTTTCTTTGTGGAACTTCTTAAGACTTTTTTTCAAACTTTAAGCCACGTGAATGCTGTGTTGGTATGTATATATATTTATGACTATTATGTTTGTTATAAATGTTGTGGATGGTTTACTAACAGTGCTAGTAATATAAGTTGATATTTTAATGGATTACCCTATATTTAATCATGTAACTCCTTTTGATGATGCCAAAGGGGTAGTGATGTGATCATTTATACCACATGTTTGCCTAGGTTTAAGAGTGCTATTTTAGAGTGTTTTGGGTACTTTGGATGCATTTCTATATAACTTTACGTGCCTTTTACATTTATTTAACTTTTGGAACTTGTTGGAATAATTTGCAGGTCTTTTAAGCCATTCCAGAGGATTTTCCCAAGAGTTAGGCACCGCAGTATCCATGATGAAGAAAAGCTACCCAATCAAACAGTTAGGCACCACAGCACCCAAAATTATGCGGAGAGTAACCTATGGCCGAGAGCAATGCCTAAACTAAAGTGAACCATATTTGCTCCAAAGTTGGGCACCGCAGTGTCTATGAGCATAAGTTAGTTTTTCAACTTGAAGCCCACATCAAAAAACAAACTTTTGGTGGGAGAAAACCTAGAAGCAAGGGCAAAAACTCAAGGGAAACAAGAGGAGCAGTGGTTTGGAGGCCAAGTACCTTAGAAATGAGAAGAAAATAGCTCATGGGTTCTTCAAAGAGGAGTTTCTTCTTCTTATTCTTTATTATTTTAGTCATGAGTAGCTAGATTTCTTATTCTAGGTTTGGAATTTAATCTGAGTTTCCATTATAAGTTAAATCTGATTGTTTGGATGATATTTTCTTATTGCAATCTATTGAATTTGCTGTTCATGCTTTCAATTAATTGGCCATTGATTGTTTGTCTAAGATGTTGAATGATGGAGTGAAAGTTGAAGTTCAATATTAGTTTGTCGATTCATTAGACCCAGGTAGTGTAATCACAAAAGTAGATGCACACCTCCGTGACTTTTCTTTTGGGCTCCACTAATCTTAATGCTTTTATGTTAATTGTTACGATCACAAAAGTAGACATAGGATTGATGTAGGTATAAGTATTATGCCTTGAAAGAGGGTAATATATATCATAGGGAAACCCACTCATTGCAATTAGGAAATATTAACAATCATACTCATTTTCATTAATGGAACTCAATGGATGAAACCCTAAGCCTAGAATCCCTTTGTCATTTCATCTTTACAACTTTATTTTATCATTGCTCCAGTTCCTGTTTGATTACCTATATAATATAAGTGATTCCACATTTTGATACTTGGAAAAACCTCCTTGTGGATATGATACTCTTGTTTGCTCTATACTATTTTAATTGACCTATACACTTATGGTATGTTTTAGACTCATCAGGGAGAAGTAAGAGAAATAAGCTTATAATGCAAATAATGTACAAATTACATCTTTATTATGTGTAAGCTTATGCTGGATAATTTGACACTTCAATGTCAGAGTAAAAATAAAAAATTAGATGCACAAATTCAAGGGGAGTTGCTTGCCAAATGATCAAATTAAGGGAAGTTTTTTTGGCTCTTTACTCGTTCACTCTTATTACTTAGTTAGTTTGCATTTTCTCTTAAAAATTAGTTGTCATCATCGAAAAGGGAGAAAAAGTTTAGAAAATCATATGCTTAATAGTTTTGATGAGCCAACTAATGCTTTTAAAGTCAAAAGGAAAAAGATAAAATGCAAGAGTGCTAATGTTAGAAGCATCCCTTGAAAAAGCAAGTAACATTGAGTAAGAAATGAGCAAGCAGAGCTATAATAAAATAAATAATAAAGTGATAAAGTGAAATGGATATAATATGAAAAGGTTATTTGATTACAGCCTGGTATGTTTCACAGTAAGGAGTAACCATCCACTTTGCAACTTTACATGCAACTTGTAAAACCAGAAACATAAGTGTGAACCTACAAAGGAGTGTACAACACTTGAAAGATGAAGAGTTCAAACTCAAGAAAGAAAAATCTCTTTGCTAGCAAATGTCAATGACTATGAATCTAATCTGAACAGCTATGAAGATTGCTACAAAATTTAATGATGCTTTCCAATAGCTAGTGAAGAAATATAGCTTCAAGTTCAAGTATAAATATGCTACACTTGTTGAAGATGAAAAAATAATGAATACATAAAGAATATAAGCCGTGAACAACAAAATATGATCAAAGGGCTATACACTGAGTTTACAATGAGAGCAAATCACATACTTCTTGAGCCTTAGGGAGTGGATGTAGGATCTAGCATTTGTTGGATTTGAACCACTATACGTCCTGGTGTGATTCTCCCTTACTCTTATCTCTTAATTATTTACTTTCTCACAAATATTCCTTTCTACTATGGTTGCTCATCGTACTATAACAATAAGTTTGATTTCTTATCTTATTCAAAATCCAACTTCAGTGAAAATTATCTTTAGACTTATTGGTTTAAGGATTACCTTCAAACAAACTAAGTATTTTGATGACAAAGTGTTTACACTAATCAATCAATATTTGTTTTTTAAAATTTTTGAAAACTGAGCAATCTAATTTCCTAGTTAACCAAATAAGAAATCCTTCTACTTGCTTGAAAAAGTTTTAAATCTAAAAGTACCCAATTCAACTGCCCTTCTTGGGTGCACATTGCTATTTGAACTATTGACATGTGTTTTGATGATCCACCTAAGTCTAGTTTGTTGAGAAAATATCAAGCGCAAAAAGGTTTTTGATAAGATAGCTAAAGAGTTTTTGAAAGAAGAGTTTCGTTAAGCAAAACGAAGAGTAAGAACATTTTTCTTAAATGAGAAAGCTATTTCTTAAGAAGAGTATGTTAAGTTTTCTTAATAGAGCAAGTTAGGTTTTCTTAATAGAGCAAGTTAAGTTCCTTGTGTAAGAATTCTCAAACAAGCAAGTTTGAAGTTTTTCTTTATTGAAGTCTATAAGCAATTTCTTATGTGAGCAAGTAAGAAGTTTTCTCAAACTTAAGAAATTTCTTATATGAGCAAATAAGCCATTGAATATTCAAATATTATTTCTGTTGCACTAGGCTCTTCAATAAATACTCCAAAGATGTAAGTGCTATTTGAAAAAGGGGATATGTTGTTCTCAAAAAGAAGAAACATCATCTAGTGGAATTCTTTAAATAATACTATTTTATAAAGTCACTAACAAGATACATTATTTTATGTTGCATCTCCTGTAAAGCTTATTTTTAGGAAATATATGCAAAGCAACATTTCAAAATGGACCTGTTGTGCATGAATAAGAAATTGTGCAGGAAAATGAAAGTGGATGTGCACCGACTCATTAAATGAGAAAAATCCATTTTCCCATTAAAAAGATGATTTATACAGCTTGAAAATGATAGTGCAATTGATGGAACACATGAAAGATAAGTGACTGGTAGCACGTGGAAATAAAGCTAAATGCAAGAGACAAAATAAAGTGCTACTCCATTAGAAAGTGAAGAAAATGAAATCCACTCTCCTATCTAATCAATATCAAGTCTACGACGAAGAGAAAGAAGAAATGGAGAAAAGGAAAAATGTAGACATTTCATATCATGCCACAATTAAAATTATATTATAATGGGCTCGGAAGACAATATACTGAAAGGCAATAGTAATGTCCACATGGCACTGAGAGATGAAGCAAAATGGATCAGCTATATGACCACCCAATGTTCAACATGTTGAAAAGCTAAACAAAGGACACAAAGGCAAGGTAGTGAGAGCTCATGGATATAATATAAAAATACAATGATGGAAGAGCATCTTTGTTTAGAATAAATGGGATATATCATTTTATTGACCCATGTGCAGCTTACATACAAAAGAAGATTAAGGCAATTAATTCTCTGTAAAAAGCACTGTTGGCTTATTAAAAAGTACATATCCAAAAGTAATGTTGCTTTGAAACAAGACCGCTGTTATTTTTGAAAAGTACAATTAGGTGTAAACACCTATCTTTCAGCCCCTATACCTCCCCTCTACCACTTGCTTTCTCTCTGGTGCCCTCTGCACCAACAACACCCTCTGTACCAGCACGCTTTTGTCTCAGCCCTCACACACTCACCAGTAAGCCGAGGCTCCCCTGCTCCACTTCCTATCTAACTCGCACGGCAAGTCACCACGCCATTTCACGCACAATCCGTGGTCCCCCCTGCACCAGCACACCCCTTGGCTTTCCCTTGCTCACAGGTCCTTTTATATCGGCGCACCTCTTCCCTTCTCCATGGTTTGCGCTGCAACAAACCGAGGTCCCAAATTTCATGCCTCACTTCTGCTATGATTCTTTACAGCTTCATCCTCTGCAACTTCACGCTACTACTCTGCCCCTGCTACCACCATGCATGGCCATCCTTGTTCCAGGCCACAGTCTTGTTCCCTTACGCCACCATCAAACACGCCAACTGCCATCATTGGGTGGCCATAAAAGCAACTCAAAGGGGGGTGTCGAAGGGGAGGATAGGGTTTTTGAAGAAGGATAGGTTTAAACAAAGTCAAGGTTTGGGGGCTTCTCTTTGTGGGAGCATACTAAGTGGGTTTTAGAGAGATATCCAGAGAATAGAGAGAATTCGAGGGGTCCTTTTGCAGTTACTATTCGGCCATTTGAGAGCAATACAGAGGAGGTTTGTGTGGTAGCTCAGAGAGGTAAGCTCCTTTCTTCCTTTTATTTATTATTTTATTTTCTATGTGGTTTTTTTTTTTGTTTTTCCTATTATTTCATTACTTTTTGTTACCTTCATCCTTGGTTTTATGGTTTGTAGATATTTTACCATAAAATTTTATTCATCTTCATTTTATTCATTTGTTTATTTATTTATTATTTATTATTATGATTTTTTACTGTTTTTATTTATTTCTTATTATTTATTTCTCATTATTTTACTGTTTTATATTCTTTTATTTGATTATTTTATTATTATTATTATTATTATTTATTATTTATTTTATCTTCATTTGTTTTAGCCTATCCTAATAGGCGAAGAGTGTCCAAGACACCTTGAGTAATGGTTTAAGAGGATAATGGAAACATATAAGGGTTTTCTCAAAATTAAAATCAATTTCAAAATACTTTTCGTTGGAAAATAAATTAGACAAATTCTTTTATGAATGATTTGAATTTCCTTTTTACTAAAAGATAATTTTGAAATAATTAGGCTTCAAAGGCCCATTAGAAAAGATTTATTTTGTCACTAATAATTTGGGCTTCAAAGGCCCATCGAACTAAAATTGGTTATTTTTTATTTTATTTTATTATTATTTTTTTAAGAGCCCATTAAATCAAAATCTTTCAAGTCCATTATATTTTGGGTTCTAAGGGCCCATTACCAACATTTTAATGAAGGTCTCAATGGCCTACTTAGGCAAATAAATTAAAAGTATCTTTAAAATTATAACATTTTGAAAATCCTACTAAAAGTGATTCCAATGGTCACTCTAATTCTTAGGACTGGGTGAGAACTCAGTACCTCCACACTGTCCATTTCTTAGACTTTGGGTGAGGACTAATTGTCTCCGCATTGTCATCTCTCTTGACTTTGGGTGAGGACTAAGTGTCTCCACATTGTCATTTCCCTTGACTTTGGGTGAGGATCCAGTGCCTCCACATTGTTTATTTCTTAGACTTTGGGTGAGGACTAAGTGTCTCCGCATTGTCATTTCTCTTGACTTTGGATGAAGGCTAAGTGTCTCCGCATTGTCATTTCTCTTGACTTTGGGTGAGGACTAAGGGTCTCCACATTGTCATTTCCCTTGACTTTGGGTGAGGATCCAGTGCCTTCACATTGTTTAATTCTTAGTTTTTGGGTGAAGACCCAGTGCCTCCCCATTGTCCTAGTGTTTTGACTTTGGGTGAGAATTAAGTGTCTCCGCATTGTCATTTCTTTTGACTTTGGGTGAGGATTCATTGCCTCCGCATTGTCTACGACTTATCCTAGGAAAAAGATCATATATCCTTCCTAGTCATCATTTCATCTAATTATCTCAAACTACGTGGACTTTGATCCCTCTCAGGGTACGTAGGCACTTACCTAGTAAGGCAGGTTCGGTTATTTCTTCCTTTCGTCATATTAATAAAAAATGGGGTAACTAAAATAAAAGTAAAATAAAGCACAAATGATCTAGGGTAACCATCTTTAGGGATGGACGTTGTAGGGTGCCTAACACCTTCCCTACGCATAAATAGACTCCAGAACCACTCCTCTGGTTTCAAGGGCTAGCTTTTGATTTTTTTTAGGATCCCAATTATCCTTATAATTAATTGGTAGCAACTCCAATTTTAATCTCTATATGTTTTTTTCCTTTTGTCACCTCATGGTCATGACTGTGCCTTTTCCGGCCTTCACGTTGTGACATTGGTATATTATTGTTTATTCATCTAATGTCTACTTATACAATATTCAAACATCAAAAGAAGAACCTATGAGCTGTTGTACCCTTAGACCAACAAATGGTAAAAACCAACGGGAAGTTTATAGACTGCATATGGAAAAAATATCCTAGAGCTGCTATAATCTTGAAGAAATCGAAAGTCTTATGGCTAGTAAAGAGCAACGGTCATCTTCAGCATTATAAATATACTGGAATGCAAGAGCTAAAAAGATGATGAAGGGAGTACAATCTGTATAGAGAAAAAGACAAGAAGTCTACTGAGCTTAACTAGTTGAGATACATACTCCATTGAGCCATACTTGGTTGTTTATCCTAAGGGGTTTCCTAAGCTTACTTGTAACCACTCAAATTCTATATGGGTTTTGCTAGGTTACTTGTGAGAAAAATAATCTAGTGGTGAAAGGTTTGTTAGATGAGCCAGTAAAATCTAATGGTGTAAGGTTTGCTAGATAAGCTCATAAAATCTAGTGGTTCAAAGGTTACCCTAGTATGGATTGTAAAAGGCTTTAAGCTTAATCCTGTATGTAATGCCCTTTTTATACAGTTTCTTTGACCAATATTCTCTTAGGAGAGGTTTATCAATTTCAAACTATGCAAGTTTGAAAATAAATACCGCTTAATAAGCCAAGTAGAAATTCCTCTCACTCTTACCAAATTCTTTTAATGTGATAGTAATTAAGAATATGATGATTTTAATATAGTGAGAATCTTGAAAAAAAAAAAGTTATCGGAAAGTAAAACTATTTTAAATGTTTAAAATGGCTTGAATACTTTTGTTGGTATATCTTAAGTGAAGACTAAATTTAGTACCAAATTATCTAGTATACTTCTAGATAATGTGAGCAATTATTAGAACTCCTTAGATACTTCTTTATAAAAGTCATATGTGGCCCTTGAGGAATATAGAAGCTTAAATGTATACATAGGAGGTTTATTAAACTAAGGACTTTCTTTTCAATTCAAAGTGTTTACGGCCAAAACGGGTAATGGAAGGTTCATATATTAAGAAGCACAGTAACCTACACATGTTCAGCCAATTGTAGGAAACAAATTCTTAATTCCTCCAGATTATTCTTTTTCAGTGAGAGGAACTTAAAAACAATTAGACAATTCTGGTCCACCGACATACACTCTATTTCCCCTGTTTCTATAGCACTTGTTCAATTCTTTAGCTTTCTCTATCGGATGTTTTCTCTTGCCATTGTGTTCATCCAGCAGCAGCAATGTAGTTTTTCTATTACGGCTCCTCTCGGTTAGCTTGCTTCTTGTCTCTTCGTCCAACTCATCTCGGTTCTGTTCCTTCAATTTGCTTCATCTTGCAGCTTAAATATTTCCTTGAAATCACCTTCATTTCTCCATCTTCTTGTAGCAGTCCACGTCTGGTTCAACTTGGCAGAGAGGAAGTCTACTCATGAGGAATATTTCTGGGTGTGAAGAGCTGTAAATGATAACCAACTTGTGATCTTAGAGATTCTTCCTCTTTCTTACTACTGTTACAAATACTTTGTGGCTAGGTAAATTTTCATATGGGTTTGGGTTTTGGTTTACCATTCTTTTTATTAAGGGTTAAATCTTGAGGAGCATTATTTCTTGTTGTACCTTTTCTTTTCTTTTTTCCAGCCACTTAAACCGTGTTCTACGAATTATTTCAAAAAACTTCACAAATTTTTTGATTAATTCTAACTTATACTGAGCTAAGTTTAAATTTCAGTTATGAGTTGAAGTTGTTTTTCTTCCACAGTCACACAAAGATTGCATTCTGTCTTTCTGAAATTGATTTCTAGAAATTCCGGTATTCTTCAGGGATTTTGAAACTCCATCCTCAGAAATTTCCTAAATAATTTCAAAATAATCCTAGGCTCGAATTTAATCCAGTTTTAAATTGAGAAAATTTTAACTTGGGATTCTTTATTTGAAAGCTTTTGTTTTTGGTTGTTTAACTTTAGTTTGGGAGATTAGGAAAATTTGAGAAACTTAGTGATAACTTCATAAGCTTAAGAAAATGAGAATTAGTTGATGAATTGGATTGCTAATGTGATATGTATGTATATAGTTATATATAGGAACACCTGATCTTGACACCACATACCCTGTTCAGTTATAAGGTGGAGGATTGTGATCCTCTTATTTCATCCATGTGGTTGATTGGTTTGAGCATCAAATTTCTAGTTTAGCTGGTGAGCGGAATTCTCTGCCTTAGGATACCTGTATTTTCATAAAGTATATAGGTATAAGTATTGTATTACAAATAATGTCCAAAAATCATGATTTAATATAATCATGTTTCCTGTTAAACTCTAAAATGTATTATCAACATATTTCTAGATTTTTTTTTTAGATAATTGAATGAAACAAATGCAGGTTTTATATATATAAAAATTTTGACTTATATTGAAATTTTTGGACCACAAAGGAGTATTTATTTAAGATATGAAGTGGTCACATTAATTTCCTCTATTTTGTTTTATGGTGATAAACATGATGTAATGCTTTTTATTTGTTTCTAATGCCAAATGAGTTGAATTTCTTTATGTGTTATATGGATTATAAAATGTTTTTGGATCGATCTTTTAGCCACTTCCATAGAGAAATCCTAAGTGCACCTAGCTTATATAGATGTCCATGGACTATGTTATGGAACATCACCATCCGTGAGCCTGGCTCCGGATTGAAATATCTGTTATATGATATCTTTACTTGATAGGGAGCTCTACTCCGAATGAAACATCTGTTATCTGTATCTGACTAAGAGCTCTTCTCCAAAATGAAAATTTGTTACATGTTATATGTTTCTGTTAGAGTTCCTCATGTGAAGGGGAAATGGATTCATCCTTCCGAACTTGCTTTTATTCCGTTTAAACATATTTTACTCATAAATATTTCATCATGTTAAGGTATGACTTACTTTGATGATCATAATTTGATTTCTGTTTTGAAAAGCAACATGATATCACATGAGTCCTATTTAATCTACTTGAAAAAGTATCTACATGTTTATAAAACTATATGTATTTATTTGATACTGATGTGATTTCTATTTAGGCATTTGAAGATCGATATTTACATATCTACATATATTTATTTACATTCACATGTTTAATATTATTAGTGAAAGCTTGTGCCCTTGAATGCAGGTTTCCTCCTCACTGAGTCTATATGACTCATTCCTTTATTTTTTTTTCCCAGTTAAAATTATTGCAGGTTTCCACGTTAAAATCTCAAATTCATTTCTCTGGAGGACAAATGGAGTAACCCCTGAAGCTCTCGAACAATTGGACTAAGTGATAGCATTGTCTACTATGATCAAGGGTCTTGCTTATTGTATTGTGTTGCAACATATAATTAGTTATTTGCACCATGGCCACAGAGGCCTGTATTATGTGTTATGGTATGCCTGTCTATTGTAATTGCATTTTGGTTATAGTTTCAGTTATTTCATGTTAAACGCATCTATACATGTGAAGGCTTGTAGGGTGCCATCTTATTGGTGGTTTCCTACGCCGATCACATGCTTAGAATTGGGGCGTGACACTGTACTTGTGATTACCCTTATAGTAAATTCCCTTGCTGTGTGCTTAGGGAGTGGACGTAGGATTTAGTATTTTACTAGGTTTGAACCACTATATATCTTGGTATAAATATCTCTTTCTCTTATCTCGTTTATCTTTACTGCATCTTAACTTTTAGTACTGATTGCTCTAAAGTTCTTAATCACTCAAGCATTTGTTTTTGAATTATCTATCTCAGAAAAACCTTGAGCATTATTCTTTACACTCGTCTACTAATCATTCTGACTTGTGATATTAAAGTTTGTCTCTCAAGTTAAGTTTGGTTACTTGAGAAATCAGAGAAGGAGCAACTAACTCTCCTAGTCTCATAAAAAAGAAAACAACTTTCGAAGAACTTATAATTTCTAGTTTTTAAGTCAAGGAAGTTTTTCTTCTCTCTGCAAAGCCAAAATTTTCAGGTTGCTCAATTAAGAAATATTTCTTATCAACGAAAAAGTTTTAAAACCAAGATCACCCAATTCAATCCCCCTTCTTGTGTGATCATCCCTATTTGAGCTAACATAACTAACAAAGATGCATCATTATGATTTTGTCATGAACAGAGGAACATAGCATCATCACATGGCATGTGAACTTGTTTTTGAAATTATATTTATTATCAAGAAAAATGTTTATTCTTTAATCCCATTTAAAATAAGGATCTAAACATGATTATGAAAAGGTAATAGATTTCTTAAAATAAATGAATTATTATGACTGAGGATCATATGCATTTGTTTTCCTAATGTTGATATGAGAATTCTTATTGTAAAGTTTATCGGAAGGAATTTTTATAATGACTATTCTGCAGTATGAGTTTTCTATATGCCTAAGGACAAATTGTTTGATAACCAAGATAAAGTTAATTCAGTAGAACATTGTGTTATCTTATTATATAAAATTGGACCATCGTTTCGAATGGAAACTCTCGACCTTAGAGTGAGAGTTCCATAGGTGCACCTATGCCCCTGCATTATGGAAAGGCTGTCTTGGTAGACACCAACCTTGACTGGAAAGGATTATGATACTATATTTACCCCCCATCGATATTACTCTGGGTAAGAGAGGACATATTACTAGTGGGACAAAGACTCCCCACTTGAAGAACCCCAGTATGAATTCTACTCACAAGGTTGAGTGAGAGACAACCAAACATACGAATTTTGGATTATGATTTTGATAAGACTTCTATAAATTAACTATACACTCATTATTGTTTACTTACTTTGACATGGAACATTATTAACATTTTTGAACTAAAAAGAGAATTTGTATTTTCATCACACATGATATTTGAAATGTTCATAACATATTATCATTGAACCTTAACTTTTTTTTTTCCTGATGATGCATACCCATGCATATCATGGCATTATCGATGATATAAAGGTTATGGAATGTCTTACTGGCATACATACATGCATTGAATGGGTCATAGCATGATGTAGGTTTGATTTACTCATTAAACTATTTGAAGCCCACTCCTTTCGGGGCTTTAATGTTTTCCAGGTTCAGAAGAGCACGTAGGAGAGTTCGATATAACTCCAAGGTGATCTGTGGATAAGATTGAGCTTGACGAATGTGAGAAATGAGTCTAGCATTGTATATGTTATAATAAGAAGAGTATAGAAACATGTATAACTTTTACAGTTTGTGTGTGTGTATATGGCATATTTGAGTTGAATGCGTAACTCATTCTATTTTAGATGATTTGGAGTTGATAGACTTGTTAGGGCTAGTTGGTTGTCATACCCTTAATTTTACTGCAGGTATGATCTAAGAAAATGGGCCGTGACAATTCTCCCTTTAATATATCTTAATAAAAGTTATATGATCTCAAATGATGTAAAAACGAATTCATCTTACAAAACTGTACGATTTGTTTACATTAAAACAAATTTTTAATAACCATGCGTACGTGGTCATATCTCAAATTTTAAAGAAAATAAAAATCTAATGATTTTAATTAAAAATTAATAGTAAAAGAATTAAATGAGAAATAGTGTGTTTTGGAAACACTAATGTGAATTTCTTATTATAGAAGTCATTATCTTTTTCCTTTTTCGTTTT
>JASKGM010033568.1:0-24807 GCA_034509205.1 Ceratonia siliqua
TAATAGATTTATTCAAAAATAACAAAGAGAGAGAGAGAGAGAGAGAGAGAGAGAGAGAGAGAGAGAGAGAGAGAGGCAGATAAGAGAAACAAAGGAGAGAGAAAATAGAGGACAGAGGAGAGAGAAAAGAAGGAATAATAACTTCAAAGACCCCATGTACTGCAGAGAAGAGAGAGAGAGGAGGAGAGACAAAAAGCAGATGAAGAATTTTGTGTTGGAGAACGAAGAGAGAAGGAGGAGAGAGAAGGAGGAGAGAGGAAAAGAAATAAAGGAGAAAGAAAAAAGAGAAGAATAATTTAATATGCAATCAATTGGAATATGCCATGCAAAACTTAATTCGTCACTTTTAAAATTTAAGGGACTACTTGTAAATGACATAAAGGGGTGTTTGTGCATTTGTTTCCTTCTATATATTCAAAGTCCACACAATTTTTCTATAGTGACAAGTACATGATTTTTTGTAAGTTTAGCAAGTTGGAGTTTAAAGTAGTGTTTTTTTAAAAACTAGTTCGACTATAACTCGACAGATTGTTAGGTTACAAGTTAATTGGTTTAACTAATTGAATTATCAGCTAAATTAGATAACATCATAATTACATTAATTTTTTTACTAATACATATATAAAAAATATTATATAAATATATATACATATATAAAATTTAATATATTCTTACCCATTATTAAATATATTTAGAGTGAAATACTATAACATTCCTTCTATTTTGCTTATCTTAGACATACCTTTCATCTATTTGTAAAACCTACATAAAATTATCATATATTTTTAAAACAAGCTACACTTAACTCTAATTTAAAAAAAATTAATAATTAGTCAATGATTAACTTTCAATTATTTATATAAAAATCCAAAACTACGTACCTTTAATGAATTATTTAATGCATGTTTAGTAAATTGGCTCATCTCTCTCTCTCACACACACACGCACACACACGCTCACACGTACGTTTGGGGTGAATATCACCAACATACATAAAGTTCTCATATTGCTCTTGAATTATATTCTCACATACTCTAATATTTTAGTTAATTAATATATATATCCATCATCAACTCTCAATCCTACTCTCTTGAAAAGTGGAGAGTGTATATATAACTTGAAAATCCCACTCTTATATTTTTTTTACAATTATTCATGATATGAAATTAAAATATAAAATGTAAAGTAATTTAAACAAAATTAAATTAATTATAAATAAATAAAAGTGTGAATTTAATGTGCATGTCAAGACATTAGTATTCAATAATTCTTTTATAATCACAAGCAATTGTCTTTTTCATATGATACATTTTTATTTTAAATTTTTATAAAAAATTTGTTATACATTTTTTTTATTTTTTATTTTATTGAGTATTAATTCAAGTGTTATATATATAAAAATTAAAATAATTTTTTAGAATACATAAAACTAGAATATTAATAAAAATAATTTTGAATCCCTGCTTTGAATATAAACTTTTTTTAATTGACTTTTTTTTTATGTTAGTTTGTTATATAATTTCATTGGTAAATGTCCACATGACAATTAAGTGAAAATCAAATATTATCAGTAACAATTGTCAAATAAATTACAATAATCTAATTATAATATATGGACAAGTTAAAAAATGATGGTTGATGGCTTAGAATGTACAAATAACATTTTTCTATAGAAATCTTTTCAATCAACGATTATACATGCAGGTGGTGTATCTACCACCACCGAAACTCAGTATTGTTTGAAAAGACTACTCCATCACTCATGAAGGTGTTCCAACACTTTCGGTCCCGACGTACATACATACACTCAGCATTCTAGGAAAAGAATCTAAAGACATTATTGGAAAAACAAGTAGTGTATAGGGCTGAAGCCCAAGCTTCACCAAGATTTGAATATATTGCTCACTTTTAAACCTGCAAAGACAAGATATCTACCAAGAGAATTTTTAGAGCTACAATCACGGACCACCATCATCGTAGAGGATACTTTCTCCTGCATGTGGCTCCTCAGGGGATTCCCTCAACACACTTTCTTGGAACGTATGAGAGTATTAATCATTCTCATCTAGTAACTAGATCTTCGTACCATTTCTCTCATAGCTAGGCAAAAACACTATTTCAAGATGCTACGTGGACAAATAGATGTGCCCAGGAAGCTCATTCCATGACCCCTTCTAGAATGATATGGAGTTTGCTTATTGAAATCCCACAATATCAATTACTATTCCAAATGGACTCTTAACACAATCCCTATTTAGGTTATAGATCCCTTAGTATAGGAGGTAACTATTTTAGAATAAAGGACATGAGCCAGGGTTGATATGTTCTCCCACTCATGTAATATCTCTGTTTTAGTTTAAAAAAAAAAAAACAATTGTACAAGTAGATTATTATTTTAATTATATTATTACCAATTACTTTGATAGAAAATAAAATATTACTATCATTCCAAAACATCTTTCCATAAGTCATAACCACTATATCATCACTAAGGGATAGTAAAATTTAATCAGTAGCATAGTGGCGCTCTTCTATGGCTTGCTGGAAGAGAAAAAAACTAAGTTGTGATGCCTGTTTGTGTCTGTTAGCACGATTTAACAGGCTACGATTACAATCCACTAGTGAAAACCCAGTCCTGTCATTTTATTTCTCTCTTCCAACAAGGATCAGGCTATCCTGCAAATTTTTGATTGATAACGAGACTTGTAATATATCTTTCTTCAAAATGAGCGAAGAAGATAAAGAGGAGTGGATCCTTTATAGAATGACTTCAACGAAGAAGTCTTTGAACTTGATGAAAACACCATGCAAAACAAGCTGAAGATATTGCATAACAACTTGGTGGGAAAGATATTTTCGGATAAATTGATTATCCTTAACACCCTTAAGATTGTTTTGAATGCTATTTGGAATCAACCTAAAGGTTTTAGATTGGAAGAAATTCAACCTAAGGTTTTCCAATTCTTTTTGATGAAAAAATCGGTATGAGGAAATTTTTTCGCAACAACCCCTGGTTATTGGTCTCCAAACTTATCTATCACAAATAAGAGTTTCAAAATGTGTCTATTCTGGGTACAATTTGGAACTTTCCTGGATATTGCCAAACTGCTGATATGGGGAAACAACTAGGAGGTCAATTAGGAGAGGTGTTGGAGTATGGTTTCTTCACCATTCAGGGAACACAAGGATTCATTGTTATAGCCACATCAATATCTACGTTACCAGACCTTTCAAATGAGGTATTTTCATTGCTAGTTGTCTTAATGGTAAAGTTTGGGTTAGTTTCAAATATGAACGCCTTCCTATTTTTTTTCTACTATTGAGGTATAACTGGCCACGAGGAAAATAATTGTTCTAAACAGGTGGAGGATTATATCCATGGTCTGAAAAAATAGAGGAAATACGACCCATACCTAAGAGCTGACTATATAGGAAAGAAGATGGAAGAGAACAAAGGGAATAACCAAAAACAGAGTAAGTAGTCTTAAACCAGATAAGGGGTCAAGGTATCTTCCATTCATATCTAAACACTTTGTTAGAGAAACTTAATTCATTATCTATGAATCAAGGAGGCAAGGAACCATAAGAACAAGGAAAAAAGACTCGCTTAATGTCCTCGTTCTCTTCACATGTTTCAGAATCTCTTTCGACCAAAAATCATATGGATAAAGAGCATGATAATGGGGGGCTAGTAGACATTGAAGATTCAATTTTTGTCAGCATTAAAGGGGTATCTCAAGAAAACAAACAATATTGAAGGGAGAACACATATCAAATTAGACCCTTCCTTACTAAGGTCCAAACCATGAAGTTGATAGTAGGTCCACGAAAGAGGACGCCCAATCCAGCTCATGAGTGTGCCTTTCCTTTCCAAAGACAACAATCTACTTGACAACTCTACCACTCCTATTGCTATGGTAAATGAGCCACAGAAAAAAATAAATAAACATAAAAAGAATGGCTAGAAGAAAGCAAAAGGAAAATATCAATGTCAATGTTAACTAGGGAACTTGAGGTATAAGAACATATGAATAAAAATAATAAACTAGATAATATAGATACTAGGGAGAAAATGGAGAAAATACGAAACATTGATCAAATTGACTCTGAAACGTTGGGGGAAGCCAGCCTCAAGTGGCCCCCATCAAATCCATGAAAATTCTGAGTTGGAACTGTCAGGATTTAGGTAAGCCCTTAACAATTCACCTTTTTAAAGAGATTTTAAAATATCATTCCCCAGACTTGGTTTTTTTAACGAAAACCAAAAACAGCTATGAAAAAGTGCAAATGATTGCTAGAAGATGTAGGTATGATAATTGTGAAGTCGTTAACCTAATGGGTTCTACAAGAGGCCTCGTCATATGGTGGAACCTCAACTCAATTTTCATATAAAGGATTTTGACTCTTAATTTATGCATAGGGTAATTGATGGGAGCAATTCAAATAGTAAATGACATTTTATTGGGGGTCCATATGCATTTTGAAGAAGTTTGCTAGAGCTGCTCAAATTTCATACATTAAATTTCTTTTTTCAACAATTGGTAAAGTTATCCTTATCGAAGGGGATTTCAATGAGGTTCTTAGAAGTGATGACAAAATGGGTGGCTCAATTCCAAATTTTCACTTACATAGAGGCCTTTGGAATTTTATTTTAGAAGAAAGCTTGCTGGAGTTCCAATATGAAGGGTATAAATTTACTAGGAATAACAAATGACAGGATCATGGTAACATTCAATAGGTGTTGGACAGATTCTTGGTCATTGGGTTTTGGCTAGTTCTCCATGCACCCCATTTTGTGCAGCATCTTAATAAATTTGGGTCAGGCCATCACCTAATTCTTCTTATGGACCGATCTATCACTCAAAAGCCAAAGCCTCCTTCAAGTTTAACTCTATATGGTAAAATGACGTTGCAACTCGCTCTATTGTGTAGCATGAGTGGTCCCAAGAAGTGCAAGGATCCAAGCTTTAAAAAATTTTAAGTAAACTTAAATGGTGTCATCACGCCCTAGTTGAATGGAACAAACGCAACAGGGTGAATATTAGTCCGCATCTAGCAAAGCTAAAAAATCAATTAATTTCAATCAATTCCACCATTGCCTTTGATAAAAATTAAGCCAATGCAATTGAGAAAGAATTGGGACAAGCATGAAAAGATGGAGAAATTTATTGGCAATAGAAACTCAGGGTAAAGTGACTCAAGGAGAGAGATAAAAATACTATTGTCTTCCACACCTAAACTAAAGTGATATGATCAAGGAATAACATTCATAAGAATCTCAACAATGAGGGTGTTTGGTTAGAAGACCATAAAAATGTTGCAGATATGGCTATTGACTATTTTCAGAAACTGTTCTTTTCAAGTATATCAGGTGACATTGATGCAAAGCTTCAAAATTTTTCCAAAAGAATTTCTAAAAGGATAAATAATTGGCTCTTGAAACCCCTTTCTATTGAGGAAATCAAAATAGCAATCTCTTTCATTGACCCCTTTATTGCTCCAGGTGATGATGGTTTCACAAGTATGTTCTTTAGAAGTTTCTGGGATATCGTTGGCAATGATTTATTTTTGGGCATTAAAAATTTTTTCATAGTAAGAAGCTATTACATAATTTGAATCACCAAAAGGATATGAAACTCATAATATGTCCTAAGTTTGTCCAATCAGTCTATGCACAGTTTTATGCAAAATCATATCTAAAGTCCTTGTTGGGTGACTACAATGCCTAATGGGAAAAATAATAAGCCCCAACCAATGTGCTTTTATCAAAAGGCTATTCATCTCTGATAGTATTATCATAGCTCATGAGGTCATGCATTATTTGAAGAATAAGAAACATAAGCACCTTCAAGAAATGACATTTAAGCTAGATAAAAGCAAAGCTTATGATAGGGTGGAATGTATTTTTCTGAAAAAATTAATGTTGAAAATGGGTTTTGCTAAAAATGGGTGAATCTCATTATGCACTGTATTAGCATTGTTTCCTTTTCTATTTCCTTGGAAAAAGAACACTTTGGTTATTTTCATCCTTTCAGAGGCCTTTGTCAGGGGGATTCTCTATCTCTTTTACCTCTTTTTATTGTGTGTCAAAGGATTGTCTTTTCTTCTAGAGGAAGTTAACAAACGAAATGAATTACTTGGTATAAAAATTACTAGATGCAGCCCCAATAGTCTCACATCTATTTTTATAAATGATTCCATCATCTTCTCCAAGGAATCAAGACAAGTGTGTAAAAATATTATGAGCATTCTTAAGAAATATGAATATATCAGTGGCTAATAGATCAATTTGCTAAAGTCATATATATTTTTTCTCCAACAACAGCCCCTAAAGATTTTTGGTCTCAACTTGTAGCCGTCTAAAAGGTTCCAAATATTGGCTCTTAGGGAAAATACCTTGGGCTTCCATCTTTTGTGAACAAATTAAAGAAGGAGACCTTCAATTTCATTAAGTAAAGGATGCCACAAAAGTTCTCTGGATGGAAACAAAAAAATCATGGGCTGGTAAGTAGGTTCTTATTTCCTCAATTTTAAATGCTCTTATAGTATATACTATGGGTTGTTTCTAAATGAGAGATAGAAGCAGATAGAAGAGCAATGGAGAAAATGTTTCTCTTGTATTCAACCTGTATTTGAATTACATAATGTCAACCTATATATAGTACCAAAGGAAAACTAAAGGCAAATAGTTTACAGACTAAATACATAGAAAAGAAAACAAACCAAAAAGGGGGTTGCAAGGTGACAGGTGACAGAGGAGCTGCACAATGATGTTAGACACAATAACAACTCCATCAAACGAAAAGAATAAATGTGACAGGTACCCAAAGGATTATGGGTTAATCCTCTATGTAGTCTGTGAAATCCATTGGTTTAACATCCCTGATGAGTGTGTGAAAGTGCACTCTACATGCCTTATTATTGAGCTAAATGTGTTATAAATGAAGTGTAAACACTGGATTTTGTCCAGGCACAAAAAAATAACAAAAAAGAAGAATAATTGAAAAATATTAATATTAAGAATTATGATAAAATAAAAACAAAAATATATATATAATTAACTAAAACAAAAAAAATAAATTAAAAAAAGAAAGGAAAAGGAAAAAAAGGGGCCCAATGGGTAGTTTTTGGCAAGCCATCACCCTTAAAAAAAAAAAACAAGGGGTACAGCCCAATACCCCTCAGAAGTTCATCAACTTAGACCTGGTTCACCACCAACCCGGAGCCCTAACCCGGTTCCTCCTTTAACCCTAATTTCCCCAAATCATGCCTCTGCACATTTCCCTTTTCCCTCTGGTACACTTCACCCTTCTACAAATTTCCATTTTCCTTCCCCCGTACTCTGTCTCCATGTCTCTCCAACTAACCCGTTTCCTCTTTGACTTAACCTTAATCTCCCCCAAATCACGTCTCTTTCACCCTGGTCCCTCTCATATCTCTGCGCATCCTCCATTTTGGTGTTTGCCTCGTGTTACTTTTGGCTCCACCAGAGGATGATTCACCATTATCAATAAGAAGAGGCACGGGCTTTGTTGCGTCTTCTCAGTTGATCTCACCATGCACGACAGCAACTTAATGGAGGGAAATTAGGGTGGCTAGATAGCCTCTATTTGCGGGATTCCCAGCTGAAGTACGAAGATTTTTGTCTCTCTGTTAGGTTATAAAGGAGGGGGGAGGTTCACTGAATCTGACCGAGAAAGGGAGATTAGGAGAAGCTCGACAAAATAGGAGGAGGGGATTCCACAGAATTGATGAATCAGAGAAGACGAAACCAAAGGGACCGTAAATTCTAAGATTGAAATACTTAAGGAGAAACAAAGGGGGATCGAACAGAAAAGACCAAAGAAGATTTGATTTTTCTTTTGAGGAAGGAAATCTTATCGAATGAATTCTGGTGAGTTTAATTTGGGATTTTTTTTTTAAAAAAAAGGGAGAATTGCATTATGGAAGTTTGAGGTTTAGGATCAGTTTGTGTCCTCTGTATAAAAGGAATTTTATCCCCTTTTCTCTCGTGTTCTTGACAGAATAAACCCCTTTGATACGTACCTATGATGTTCTCTGTTGGTTGGAGTCTACTTGTTGTGATTATTTTTTGGAATGGGGCTTCAATTGTTGGTTATGAACTGTATTTGATTTGAATTTGATTACACTTTGAAATGGGATAGTAGTTTATTTTCACTTTGGTTTGGTTTCATTGATCTGGCCCTAGGTTTATTTGGGATGTAATATGTGATGTTGGTTCCCTTTCCCTTCTCTCCTCTGTGTCAAAATCAAGGTTGTCAAGATGTCATTTTGTTTAAACTTCATTTCTGTTATGGCATTTTGTTGTGAATCAGGGGATTTGATGTGGAGATTTAAAATCTAATTTTTTGCTTCATCCTAAGATGTGGGTTTATCAAAGTAGGATCCTTGCTTTGTTATTTAGTTAGGCCTTGTCTTGAAAATAAAATGTGAACTTCATTTTGGACTATATCTCTCTCTGATTGTTTGGAAGCAAAGAGCATTACCTGAGCTCAAATGTTTCTCTGATTGCTCCATTGGGGTATTGTGCGTGATTATAGGTTCCATTAAATTGGGTATAGCATCTTAATTTCTTTTTTTATTTGCTGTTTAGGGATTTGGTTATTTCCTTTTTTATGTTAATATGTGTCTTTGTGCTTTCTGTTTGATGTGCTTTCTTGCATGTGATATCTTGCCTTTTCTTTTTGTTCTTCTCCAGTAAGGTATAACATTTCCCTTGTCTATTTAACTTCGCATTAGTGTTTAGGATTAATGCTATTTCATTCTTCTCTTTTGATAATTATATGTAAAAGTGAGGGACTATTTACATTTAAAGTAATTCTTTAAGTTCAATTTTATTACCAGGATATTCTTTTAGTCCACACATGTTGAAGTTTTGTTGCCAATCCCAATCTTGGACTTTATTGTTTTCTAAAAAAAATGCGAAGTAATGAATTAGTTGCTTTTCCAAGTAGACCCTCAGTAAAGATCCAAAGCCCTTTTGTCATCTTTAAAAATTGAAATAAAAAAATTGGACTCCTACGGCCCATGTGACATACCCATGAGATAAAGTTTAAATTCATTTGGGTTGGGTTCCAAGGATCCAATCTACTAAACCAAACGAACTTCAAGAATTAACTTTCAAAATATCAAAAGCGTTGTTGCATCTTCATCTTGTAATCTAATTTTTACCTTTAAAAGAAATTTAGAGATTCGAAAGGCCCAATTATCCCTAAATGGCTCCAATAACCCAAGAGTGGAACTTAAGCAAAATAAAATTCACTTCTCTTGATGAGAATCTTAAATATTTTCAAAGGAAATGATCTCCTTGTCTTATATTTTATTTGGGGTTCCCATATTTTTAAAAATTATATTTTGGACCCCTAATTTTTAAGAATTACATTTTAGCCCCTAATTTTCTAAAAATTACGTTTTTAGCCCCCCATTTCTTTCAAACCACTCATTCGCCCCATTACTTTTGCAAATTTTGATCTTGCCTAAAGGCTTCACATTTAATGGACTTCCAATGGAGGTTTATCTTCTCCGAAGTTCTGTTTTTTTTATGAGCTTTCGGTGGAATCCTATTTTCCCAAACCCCCAACTCTCCCAGGCATTCAGTGGAGGTTATTTCTTCCCAATGTCCCAATTTTCTCAAGCGTTTAGTGGAGGTATACTCTCCCCAATGTTACAATTCAATATATTGGCTTTAAGTGGAAATTTATATTCCCCTAATGTCCTAGCTTATTTTCATCAATTTAAACAAAATTCTGAACTACGTTGATCTTGATCCCTTTTGGGGTACGTAGGCACTTACTTGGTAAGACAGGTCTAGTTATTTCTTTCTCCACCTTTGTCCATTGTTATTTTATTAATAAAAGGGGGTAATTAAAATACATTAAAATTTTTAAGCACAAATAATTTAGGGTAACCATCCTTGAGGATGGACGTTGTAGGCTGCTTAACACCTTCCCCATGCATAATTAGACTCCCAAACCCTTCATCCGGTTCCGAGGGCCAGTTTTCCTTTCTTTTTTAAGGATCCCAATTATCCTTCTAATTAATTAGTGGTGACTCCCATTTTCTCTGCATTTTCTCTTACGCGCTCCAAAGTCAAAAAACGATAGCTTTTTACTGGCCGTCACGTTGTGACATGAAGAGAATTCATTAACCTTAATGTTTTTTCTTATACTTGACTTTGATTCCCCATTACCAATCTTTAAGCATGCTTATATTTCATTTTTAGGGTCCCAACTAAGGAATTTCGAGGCAAGTTAAAGGTCCAACGCTACAACCATAGAAAGCCAGCACTCCGGCACTCAGAAATGGAAAAATTAGTGATTTTGGCACAAGTCAAAGAACATAGTGCCGCGATGCCCAACTCAATTAGGCTAGTGCCGCGACGCCTGTGCACAATCTATCATTAAAAGGGACACGTTTTACATCAGAAAACATACTTTTTTGTTTGGGAAAAATGATTTTCTTGGTTTGGAGATTGAGGAGGACGAAAGGGAGGGTCATTCCAATTTGAAAGGCTTGAAGATATCTTCTCCTAATTCTTGAAGATGAAGATGGTCATCCATGGAGTGTTGGATTTGTTAACAAACATGGTTGGCTAGGTTCTAGGTAAAGTTAGGATAAAAGTTGATTAGTGAAAACCTTTAGATAATGTTTCAATTCATCTTTTAAGTGTTATTGTTTATAAATCTTGTTTTGAATCCTCGATTTGGTTTATTCCATTTACTTTGAGACATTGAATGATATTCTTCTATGATGTTGAGTTATAGTTTTATGGATTTTATTGGTGACTCAATAAAGATGGTTTCCATGTTATGAACATAATCTTTTGCTGCATTGTAGTTACTTCCTAACATAGTGTCATCGATTGATTTGGTTTTCAGAGATGGAATTTATGGTTTGAAAAAAGGGAATATTCATAGATTTGATTTTGAAAAATTTAGGGCTTTTCATTGTTACCTGTTCTAATTAGGAATTTTGGGCTATAATTCCTAATTGTGTAACGGTTGAGTTGAAACATGAAACAAAGTGTTGAATCCAATCAACGGAAGCCCAAAACTTTGCTACTTCTTTACCCTTTTTTCACTTCCTTTTAGTTCCTCAATTTAGATAAAAATTGTTACTCGCTTGTTCTCTTATCGATTATTCATTGTTACTTCCATTAAGTGATATTTTTGTTGTGTTTTCTTTATCTCTCTATGGATCGACACCCCATTATATATTGTGATAATCACGTAGTGTTTTTAGGCATAATCAATCCCCCTTTGCAAGCGAGCGGGACTGTGAAGGATAATGAACCTTTTTCTAAGATTAATAAACCGTTGAGTGGGAAGAGCTTTGGTGAAAGGATCCACAAACTGGTGTTAAGAGGACACATGTTTGACTTGCAATGAACCATTGGCAATCTTGTCTCAAATAAGATGGTCAATAATTTCAACATACTTTATGCATGAGGATTGGGTTAGCAGAGAGGTGGAGGGTGCTAAGGTTATCACATATGATCACTGGTGGACGCAAGTAGGGAACACCCAATTCACGAAGAATGGATTCAATTCATGTAACTTCTGTGGTAGCATTTGTGAGAGCAATGTATTATGATTCAGTACTAGAGCAAGATATAATCTTCTGCTCGATGGAGGACCAGAAGATGAGGTGGGAACCAAGGAAAATGAAATAAGCGTTGGTGCTTCTTTGATCATTAAGGCAACTGGCCCAATCAGCATCAATGTAACATGTGAGGTACAGTGATGAAGTGACACTGAAGGATAGGCCATGGGTGATAGTGCCCTAAAGGTATATGACGATCCATTTAATAGCTTGGAGGTGAACATTGGCGGGTGCATGGAGGAATTAACACACTTTGTTGACGGCAAAACTTATATATGGTTTGGTAAGGATGCAGTATTGTAAGGCTCATACTAAGCTATGATAGGTTGAGGGATATGATAGAGGATCTTTGTTGTATACTGAGAGTTGAACATTGGTTGCCATCGGGGTAACATGGTTTACAATTTTCCATAAGAGCTTTGGTGAGCAGTTCACATATGTATTTTTCTTGGGAATAATGGAGAGATGTGCAAGCATAGGTAACTTGGATTCCTAAGAAGTATGTAGTTCCTTGAGAGAGAATTGAGAGTTAAGATTTGTGATAAGGTCAGTAATGGTAGCAAAGTCAGAACCTGTGATAACTATATCGTCAACATAGACTAAGAGGCTGAGAACAAAGGATGTGTTTTGTTTAACAAACATAGAAGTGTCAGGTTGTGTGTTATGAAAACCCCATTATAGTAGGCATCAAGTTAGTTTCATATACCATGAGCGAAGGCTCTGTTTCAGGCCATAAATGGCTTTGTAGATAGACATGGGTAGGGTGTTTGAGCTATTCATAACCAAGGGTTGGGTCATGAACACAATTTTGGTGAGGTTTCATTCAAGAAAGTATTATGGACGTCGAGTTGTTTGAGCATCCAATTGTGGATAACTACTAGAGATGGCATAGTACGAATAGACATTGGTTTCACAACAAGGCTGAATGTCTTTGTATAATTGATACCAAGGGTTTGGTGGTATCTCTTGGCTACCAGTGTGCCTTGTAGTGTTCAAGGAAGCCATCATAGCGGAGTTTCATTTTATAAACCCATCAACAGCCAATGACTTTCTGGTTTGGTGTGTGAGGAACAAGGGACTAAGTGGAGTTATTGATGAAAGCAATGTGTTTGTGTTCCATGGCTTGTTTCCATTCTAGTATCTGCAAGGTTATTCGATGGTTTGGTGGTTCAGGTGGGATAGGAGATGACATATGGTAGACTTTAAGTTTGAGGATTCTGGCTTTGGAACAGTAAGTATGGGATGGTTTTTTTTTAATGGTTAGGATAGTGGTTGTACTTGTCTCAGAGGTATTTAATATTGTGGTAAGGGAGAGAATGGTAGTGTTCTGAATTGGAGAAGTGTCATTTGTTGCATTTGGGGGAGAATTGGAGAGGTTTGAAGGTGGTGCAAGGTAAGTTGATGGTGTGGGGAAATGTTATGAAGTTTTGATATGTTACGACAGTGTCAATGATGCTAGAAGAAAGTTGAGATTGAAAGTGACAAAATTGGAAATCCAACTCATCAAATATGACATCTTGAGAGATAAAAATACGTTTATAGTTGGGTTCGAGGCATATGTAGCCCTTGTGGTTTATGTTGTGGCCTAAGTAGGTGCATTTGTTTATTGATAATTGAGTTTATGTTGGTTAAACTAGCGTAGAAGAGGGAAGCACGAGCATCTAAAGACTTAAATGGAATTGTGGTCAGGTTTTTGGTGAAACAGAGTCTCAAAGGGACTATGGTGGCTTAAGACTTCAATGGGTAATTGGTTGATTAAGTGAGTTACTTCGTGAAAGGCATAGGGCCAGTATTATAGTGAAATGAATGTGAAGAGAAAGCTTAACCTCGATTATGTGTCGATCTTATATTATATTTAGTCATTTTGTTGAGGTTTGTGAGGGCAAGAGACTTAAGTTGGATGTTGAGAGAATTGAGGTGTTTGTGAAGAGTTTGAAACTCCCCACCCTAGTCAGAGCAAATTTGTTTAATTTTAGAGTTACATTGAGTTAGAACCAATTGATGAAATTGTTTGAAAACTAGTCATGTTTGATCCTTGGTGGTGAGAAAATATGACCATGCGAAGCATAAAAAGTCATCAATGAATAGAAGCGTGTATTTGGCACCAATGACATAGGGAGTAAGTGTCGGAACCCAGAGGTTTGCGTGGATGAAATCAAATGGTTTTCATCATAAGATGTAGAAATAGGAAATGACAATCTGTGATGTTTGGACAACAGAAGAGTTTGACATAAAGATTTTTCATTGAGAGCAGTGGGTAAGTTACATGATACAAGAAATTTAGAAACAACTTCAGAACTTGGATGTCTTAAACGAGCATGCCATAGAGTGGAGAGCTCATTTTGGATAACAAAAACAAAGTTAAAGGAGTGATAGGCTATATGATACTGCGTTTTATAGGGACCTTGTTCAACCAAACTGTAGATGAGGGTTGGGTTCATTTTCAGATACTTCACAAGAAAAAAAGTAGGATGAAATGCAACATATTTATTATTGTCATAACAGAGTTTGGAGACATTGATTAAGTTGTTATAGATTTGAGGGGAAGTAAAATGTTATTGAGAAATAATGATCCAGAGGAAGAATGAAGAAGTTTGTGAGAATTACAGAAGATGTAATAGTCTTACCATTTCCAACAATAAAATTTTTGTTACCTTGATATGGGTTGGTCAGGGATAGATTGTGCATGGAAGAAGTGAGATGGTGGGTGGCGCTTATATCCAGGAGCCATTCTTCAGTTAGAGCTTCTTTTGAGTATGGGGAGGAAGATACGTTTGAAGGGAAGAAGTTTGGAGCGAACTGAGATGGCAGTTGAGTTTTACCGGGCTGGGTCAATTGGCCTTGGGTCACATTATTCTGTGCGAAATGGCCTTGAAGCTGATAAGAAGTGTTGTTTTAAGCTATAAGGTTGGCATCCTATGATAACACTTACTAGCCGAGTGATCGTGTTTGATACAAATTTGGCATTTAATTTTGGGCTTACTATTATTGAACTTTGAATTCCATTTCTGGTTGGGATGAAGGGCTTTGCCTAGAAGGTTGGATTGAGCTGAGTCCTTTTGGAAATAGGGTTGGTTAAATTGTTAGTTCCACAGCTTCTGAGAATATAAGCTTTTTGATGAGGTTATGAATGAAGGTTAGGTAGGCTTTAGGGAAACCGAGATAGGGTATTTTAGTAGTTTGTCTCCGTTCAAGATAGAGGTCAAAGCTTACCAATAAGCTTTGGATGTCTTCAAGGCTAGGTTAATTAGCCCTAGTGTACACAGTAGTGACAAAAGAGTCATATTCAGCAGGAAGACCTTCAAGAAGGTATCCAAGGTGGTCTTTTTAGTGGACTGGTTCTTTGACAACAGCTATTCAGTCAGTAATGGACGTTAGTTGGGAAATATATGGTTGAATGGAGTTTTTGACCTTTTTGAGTTGTTGGAGTTGAGCTTTGAGGCTTATGACTTTGGTAGTAGAGGATGATTCATATCTTCGGTGAAGTGTCGTCCATATTTCACCGACAGTGTTGAGGCTACTATATGGCCCATGGGTTCAGAAGAAATAAAGGCATTAACTAGCTCATAAGGAGGTAGTTTGTGCATTGCCAGGTTTTAAACTCAAGGTTCTTTACTGTTTGTGCTCCATTGATGTAAGGTACTAGGGAAGGGATCGTCACATCAATGAAGTCCTCAAGGTTACTGGCTAGGTTGATGTTTAGAAGTTGATTCTTCCATAAACGGTAGTTACCTCTGTCAAGCTTGATGATGAAGGTATAGGTCATTGGAGGAGGAGGGGTGATGCTAGGAACAGTTGTTTGGAGGGAGATTATGGAAGCTAGTAAGGTATTATGGTTCAGACTATAGTTGTCCGTCGGGGGTGAAAGAAGAGTGTTGGTAGAGGCCATCAATCTAAGAGGGAGTGGATTGTTTAAGTGAGGTTGAGGTTCCACACTTTTAATTGCTCTGATACCATAAACGAAAGAAAGAAGAAGAGAGAAGAGTAATGGAGAAAATGTTTCTCTTACATTCAACTTGTATATGAATTACAGAATGTCAACATATATATACAACCAAAGGAAAACTAAAAGCAAATAGTTTACAGACTAAATACACATAAATATGTAAATCAATATGGAGAGAGTAAAACTAACACCACAATAATTTACAGACTAAATTTAATATGTTCACCAACTAATAAACCCATTTAGCCAAACCTAAAATGTTAGTGGTTGTTCGCAATCTTTTGCTTGAGTCAATGGCTAATTTGGTTCTTTAAATACTTGTCACTGTTGATGATTGTAAACTCATTTAGAACCACAAAAAAAAAAAATGGAAACTACTCCGTTGCTACAGGTTATGACATTGCTCTTTCCATTATTCATGGTGATCTGGCAAATACAATAAGCAAGGAAGAACAACAGTTATGGAAATCAATATGGCGTCTTCGGTCTCTGAAAAGCTAAAGTTGTTCATATGGCAAGCTTTGCATAATATCCTTGTGGTTAAGGAGAACTTACTACATCAGGGAATCCCTTTGGAGACAGCAAATTGTCCAAGTTGTGATTTTCTAGTTGAAAGTTTAATGCACACTCTGATCGATTGCCCCCAAGTAGTTTATATGTGGTGTCATGCTCAAACTCATATCAATATGCCCGTGACTACCCTTTCCTTCTTCAAGGAATTGCATTGTCCTGAGTAGACAAGTACAGGATAGGTGGCAAGAACAACTAGTGTTTCTGAATCCGAATTTAGTCATGTCGTGTCACAACATGACCTGTCCTGTATCGTTGTCGTTCATTTTTTGCACGGATGACCACAATTTCCACACAATTTTTTGTATTTTTTTTCGTCTTATGCATTTTTTTTAATCATGGCCATCCATTTTGTTTCTTCTATGGTACCTTTGGAAAGCGAGGAACGAGCTAATATTCAAAGATATTAAATGGAGACCAATGGATATTGCCCACTTAATTGTAGTTGCTGAAATTTTACTTTTCATTCTACTTTTTGTTTCTCTAATTTGTATTAGCTTAGTGGATGTGAACTTCAGGATGCATTATTTTCTCAATTTCTGTGTACTTTTGGGCTAATCTCCCTCTTTTCATTAATAACGAATTGCTCTTCCTTTAATAATAATAATAATAATAACCATTATATCGTCACATTCCTTTGTTTTCTAGGAAATTGAAAGAAAACATTTTATGGTTAAATCAAGAATTCATGCTATATTTTTGGCAAGATTAGTGGTGAAAAAGAAACTATACATTCACATAACCGGTCCTTTTAGCACCATTCTGATCATCCATTCACTTTGGACGGTCAGGATATTTTATCTTTTGTCACCCGAAATTTCATCTTGGCTGTCCAAAGTGAATAGACGGCTAGGATGGTGCTAAAAGGATCAATCATGTTGAATCTGGATCCCATACGGATGAGAGGATAAAAATAAAATGGTAATTTAGTTAATAAAACAAAATTAAACAGCATAACTTAACTGAGTTTTTTTTAGGTTTTAAAAATAGAGAAAAAATGTGTAAAATTAACAAAATAAAAGAGAAGTTAAAGTATTGTACTCGTATATTTATATGTATCATATATTAATGTATATTCAAAAAAAATTCACATATTTCTTAGTATTATATCACATAAAATCATATAATTTAAATATATATAAACAAATAATATAATTATGAGATATTAGTAATATAGTTATTAGTTAACAAATAAAATATTTTATAAATTATATAAAATATTATATATAATAAGTATAATACTTTTAACATATAAACATAAGAGCTCTTTTGTCTATACGATTATGCATGTGCTTTTGTACTGAAAGTAGTGCTGTCAAGATGTGGGCGGCGGGCTGGCCGGCTTGCCATTTTGGTGGACTGGAAACACCCCAGTCCAATCCGTGGTGGTGCTCTCTGCTACGTGCTCACCAGCAGCGCCTAAGCGTTGCTGCAGAAATAGCAGCTCCCAACGCCAGGATCTTGCAACTGGCGTTTGTTCATTTCAGTGTATGGTTGCTGGAAAATCGTCACCAATCAATTATGACTCTGAGCTTTAATTATTTAGCTTAGTATTGTTTTGAAAATGCGTTTTCTTCCCTGTTGTTTTGGGGTTTTCAATGCTGTTCTGTAAGGGCTCTCTGATTGGGTAATATTAGTGATAGGGACTTCAAAATTTCTGGACATCTGAACTCACCTTGACTAATTATGCTCCTAATTCTAAGTTGGGGTTGTCTGATTTCAAGGGATGGGTCCTTCGTTGTGTGCTGGGATGTTTTCACCGTTTTGGTGAGCTAAGATAAATTCTATTCTGAGTGAATCTCTGTTTGTAGTCCCATTTATGTTTTGATTGAACTAAAACTACTTTCATGCATCATTGTGAGTTCAAACATCAACATGCAGCATACAGATTTCACTCCTTCATCATTGTTGTTGCAGTAGACTGTACCAAACAGTTTTTCTAGTTTAAATGTAGCTTTGGGTTGGTGTTTTACTACTGTGAAAACCTTGCTTCATTGCTTTTGGAGTTTCTTGCTTGAGTTTTCCGGAGCCGCCTGTTTTCAACGAGTTCTTGGTGATTCTTTGATTTTGAATACTATCAATGGTGTTCTAAATACGAAAGCTTCTTTTATTTCTTTGGTTTGATGCATTATTGTAATATGATTTAAGTGTAGAATGAGTTAAGTTAGATTTTAATTCTGATGTAACAAGGAATCTGGCTTATTCAACTCTTTGAAATATACACTGTTTTGGAAAATTCATAATGTTAGTTTTGGGTCCAGCCGAGAGTGGTTCACATTTTGGTTTCTTCCTCTTTTATTTCCAGATTTGTGATGCAGTAATACAAGAAATTTAAAACCCTTTTTGGTTCCTTAGAAATATTGATTTAAGCTTACCCAAGGTCTTGTTCTTGGCTGCAGGTTCGATTTGTAAATCTTTTGGGCCCATGGGCTAGTTGTTGGTTTTCTAAATTTGAAAAGGTTGTGTTATTAGGAAATTGGGATTTAGTGATAAATTTAAAATTTATTTTAATTAATAAAAGGAATATTTAATACAGTAGGTTGCCAATATATTATATGAATATTATTCTTACATATAGGAACAACTGAACCAAATCTCTCAAGATTTATGGTAATGTATTCTAAGCTCTCAAGGACAAGAAGCCGAGTGGATTTCCTTATTCTAGTTTATGACTTGAATTAATGCTTTTACATACTTTGTTATGTTCTTTTCATGGAGTCGGCTAATTTATGTGTGTGCAATTAAACAAATTGTGGGCGGTTTACCAATGAAAGGAAAAAAATTATATTATTTACCAAGTAGCTAGTTAGTGCCATGGAAGTCAGTTATCATTACATTTTACATTACAATTAAATGTCTACCTGATAGTTCCTGTAATTGAGAAAGTTGAAGTCTTTAGAATGTAATAAGGGTATTCTTGAGGAAAGTTGGAGTCTTTAGGATCTAGTAAGTATATTACGAGGGTGCTAGGGTTATAGTCTTAAGAAATTGCCAAACTTGGAAGTTTACATGAACAACCATACATATGTATACTAAGGGCAAAAGGAAAGTATAAGAAATTTATCCCACCATAATCCTATATCTGGAACCACTATCTAGTTAAATTAGGAGTCTGACTTGAAACTTCTGCAGAGAATTTATAGAGGGTATGAATGTATATCACATATTAGTAATTTAGTATAATATTCAGCGTATACTTCAGGCAACTGGATGCTGTGTTTATCAATTTGATATTGGATGTTTAATGATATGGCTTCATTATTTATGCTTCTTATACAATAACAGAAAGCAATAGAAAATCTGATATCCTACAAATATGGAATGAGGGTAAGATATTTATCACATTGAGCTTAACAGTGTTATATTATCCAGGTATAAAACCATGCATACTCTTGTTGTATGATGTACCTATATGTATGATATGTATGCATAAAGGTGGAGATGTAGATCATAGAAATTGTCAGCTGTCAAGAATTAGTTCAACCCAAACCTTAAGTTAAGCTCTTATCCCATTAGTGTATAAGAAGGATTCTTAGTGACTATCATTTGTGCATACAACCTAAATGTTGATTATGGCAGCATACTTCCATTCTAGTACAGCTAAATTACATATATATAAATCATTTCATATGTTTCTATTTTTCATAAGGTTGTTATAAATTTTACATGACTATTATATTCTTATTTTATATGATCATCTTACCTACAAAGAACTATTTTACATTATGCATATGAAAACCATTTTGGGGTGAATCTTTGGTATCTTACATAAGGCAACCCAAGGTGCACCTAGTTCATATGGATCGTCCATAGACAATGTTATTGGAGGAATAAGGTAGGACATATAGCATGGGCCCATGGCATATGAATCTCTTCCATCCGTAGAGCTTGCTCCAGGTGAGGCATATTTCACAAGCAAATTTCACATGGAAGTGTTTCCTATGTGAAGTACATTGGATCCATTCCCTCAAATTTTAATTATTTCAAGCACAAGCATACAAAGACTTTCCATTCACTAAGTTATATTTTCATAAGCATAAGTTATATGGGTTTCACAAGTATAACTCATGGGTTTCATAAGTATGATTATATGTATCTCATAAGTATAATTCATATAGACTCGTAAATAAAATTACATAGTTTCTCGCAAGCATGAGCACATGAATTTCATGAGTACAAGTACTTGGTATATAAATATATAAGTGCATGAAAGTTTCCATTCTCTTGTCTAAAGGCTTATGTGGAATTCATTAGTACTTGAATCTATATTTTTACATGTTTTTCATTTCAATTGTTACTATTATAAGTGTGTAGAAGTTTATATAATTGACTTCAAGGTGTTGGACTGTTTCCCTGCTTACATCTAAGCATGTACGAGTTACCTGTATATGAGATTGTAATTATTATTCCTTCATCTTTATCATATCCAATCGCATGGAAGTCACATACGCATTACACATAATAATATACTTATACCCTTTAGTAGGGAATTTCTTCTCATTGAGTCTGTAAACACCTGATTTTGTCCGGGTAAATTTTATTTTATAAAATTTCTGTGTTTCGGTCATCCGTCACGTTGTGACAGAGTCTATACGACTCACTTCCCTCTTTCTCTGTTATTTTTCAGATTAAGTTATGCTGACTACCAAGTGGCAATTAAAGTCTGGTGAGCCTTCCTGGAGGACGAATGGAGCATGCCTCAATGTTATGCACAATTTGGAACTAGGATCTGCATTTTGAAATGTCACACTTAGTGTATTGTGTTTATGTATAGAGTATATACTGATGTTTGACCATGGAGGTCTATTATGCTTTGGTGGGCTTGTCCACATTGTGTAGTCTTCTGTTTGTATTTGGATGCGTCCAAATTTTGGGGGAATCTCAGTCAAAATTATTGAAAAGTATTTCCCTAAGTTGTCTTCCAGTTATCATATGATATTTAAGTTTCCTTCCTCTTGCATTATTTTAAGGTTGTATAAGATTACATGTGTAGGCTTGTAGGATATTACTCGATAGTGGTTTCCTACGCCGGTCATGCTTCCTAAGGTGGGGTGTGACAAACAATATCAGGATTTAGGTAATTCATGCAAGCTCTAATGTCATTGTATTCAACAAATGAAAATGGCAAATAATGTTTGATAATTGCATCAGTTAATAACTCACTTGCATTTTTTTGGTTTATTTTTTTAGACATCATCTTCTTATCGATATCAATAATCATTTGTCTTACATCATGGGCCATAATCATTTTGCATTTTGGAATGAGACATTTCAATGTAAAAGTCCCATATTGTTTACCTCGCTCCCTACATTTATATTCTATTTTACAAGTCTTACATTATGCCGTTTCTATCCCATCTTTACCAATCACTTTCTTTGTAAAATAATTCCAATTAAACCCCATAAGTTTCTCTAGGCCTTTTAGTTTTAGCAACCCCCCACGAACTCTAGTTGAAATGGATTTGGTCATAGGAATTTGTTGTTCATCATCCTCATCTATAAAAATTCTTTGATTTATAGAGGTAAAGTCCATGATTTCTCTCTCTCTTTCACACAAACCTTAGCTAAACATCAAAACAAGGCAAAATAAGCCACAAACAACTTTGAGGAACCCCAAGATGAATAGAACAAGATATAATTCATGCTAGAACAGCCACTATCAAAATCAAGATAAAAATAAAGTATTTGTGTGACCAAGGGGCAGTTTGAATGGACTTGTGCTTTTGAGCAGGTGTTTCAAATAGAAGTATTTTTTTTAAAAAAAAAACAGGTATTTGGTATTTGAATGTAGTTACGCATAAGTGATTTTATTAAAAAAAAATATATGTCCTGCATTTGAATGCATAAGTGTAAAAGTATTTTTGAGCATGTAAAGTTATTGAAAATGACATATAAAGTGGTTTTTTAGAGAATTTGTTAAATATTTTAGGAGTATATTTGTCCAAAAAGTTTTCTTTCTCTTCCATTAGACTTGTTTTTTTCAGAAGTTACAAATCTTGTCTTCTAAAAAAAGGAGGTGAAACTATTTTTTTTAAAAAAACACTTTTTATTTTAAGCAGAAACAAACTGTCATTTTTGTAGAAGCACCTTTTTATTTAAAAAAAAAAAGTAGGGTTTGGGACGGCGATGGTCCCTAAGTACCCTAATTACAACAATCTCCCATCCATACATACATTATACTTTCCCATTATCCTGATATTCCTATTATTTCTTTGCTATATCCCACTATTTCTATTTTATTTCTTATAAAAAATAAACTAAATGAAGGAAAACCATCAACATGCACATAGAGATTATATGGAACAGTTACAAAACTCTTCTGCTCATGACAATAGATGATCCATGAACCCATGACAGTACATTAGAAGATAATATAGAAAGGTAACATATAAGAAACCTTATGAGTTATGATAGTTGACACTAATAAGTTTACCATTAGATTTTACAATCATCAATTCATAAATCCTTTAGTTTCTAGCTAGGTGTAGAGATGCAGAGAGAAAGAGTGAAAGAGAGCTGCGAGGTGCAAAGAGAAAGATAGCAAAAGGCTTCACAATACTAACTTTCTTGGCTACGTCGACGATGATGGAGGTTGTAGACAGTGCAGGCGACAGAGGAGTTTGGGACTATGGCTTCTGCTGGAACCTGGAAGGTTGGAAATCATGAAAAATGGCACAAGGGAATTGGGGATTTGGGGGAAAAGGGAAGTAGGGTAAGAGGGAGAAGGCTAGCCAAAACATACCATTCTGGCCAGAACAATGCGTTTTGGCACCTAAGTAAAAAAAAAAAGGTGGGCCAACCTACCTTGGATTGCCTCGAACCCGCCCTAGCACATCGTCAAACTAGACCGGCCAACTAGGAAAAGATCAACCCAACCCAGCTCTATATGCATGGTGGGATGGGGCTAACCCAATTTGACAAGACCACACTCCTTTCAAGTTTGCTCTTGTCCAAACTCTGACTCAAATTAGTTAGAATTGATCCATCAGCGACCCAGTTTTCAAAATAGTGAGTTTAATTTACAAAATAGGCATATTTACATTTATGCCAAAATAAAAACAATTATTCTAGTTTATTCTTCCTGTTTTTATAAGTTTAGAGAACAAAAAATAAAAAATAAGTTTAAATTTGTTATGTATTTTTTTTAAATGTTGTTTCATATTTTTTGTGTTTAAAAAACCTGTTCACTCATTTTTTTAGAAAATGATTAAAATAAAATCTTCAATTAAATTTATTTGTTATTTTATTTATAAAATGTTTTTTAAAAAAAATTGGAATCAAACAAGCTCATTCTTTCCATTTTAGAATTTTTTTAATTAATGCTTTAGTTTTATGAACACTCAATATTATTTTTACTTTTTTATATATCACTTCAATTAAAACTTAATAAAAAGTAAATTTGAAAAATATTTTTGATAACAAATATTTTTTGGTAAAAAAGTTAATAATGCATTAAATAATTTATTTAGTGTGTTTTTGAATTTTTATATAAATAATTAAAAATTAAATATTGACTAACTTATATATTTATAAATTGAAATTATGGGCCATGAAGAAGTGAGTTTAATTTTCTAGTAAGTATATTTAAATTTATGCCAAAATAAAAACAATTCTTCAATTTTCTTCTTCTTGTTTTTGATGAGTGTAGAGAACACTTAATTAAATGGTAGGGAATTAAATTGTGATAGTTTATGGTGCAATATGTTACAATTAATAGATTAGGGAGGAGATTGTAATAACAACTAAAAATTAGGGTGGAAAAGTGAAAAATCCCCATATAACTATATACAAAAAGTTGGCTCCATAATAAAGTAGGTGGAGGTCACAATAAAATATGTGGAACTCACAATAAAATAGGTAGGACCTGTCACAACATGACGGATGGGGAAAATACCACCGTCGTGACCCTAATGGCGATGAAAGGAAAAAAATACAGAGATAAGAGTTGGAGTCGCCACCAATTAATTATAAGGATAATTGGGATCCTTTTAAAGTCCAAAAACTGGCCCTTGGAAACCAGAGGATAGGTTCGGGAGTCTAATTACGTGTGAGGAATGTGTTAGGCACCCCATAACGTTCACCCCTAAGGATGGTTACCCTAAATTCGTTTGTGCTTAAAATTATTATTATTTGAATTACCCCTTTGTGTTATTTTGATTTAAAGAAAAATAAAGAAGTGAGAAAATTGGACCTGTCTTACTGTGTAAGTGCCTACGTACCCTTAAGGGATCAAGGTTCGCGTAGTTCGAATTAATTAAATTAGAATTCGATTAAGATACTATAGGAAATTAGGATTCTACATAGAGTCAAACAAAATGGGAGATTAATTCTTTACATAATGTTTAGAAAAATAAAGGGAACATAGGAATATAAAATTCCACATAAAGCCTGACAGAATGAGAGATTAATTCTCTACATAATGTTTAAAGAAATGAAGACAGTATGGGAAGCGAATTCCCACATAAAGCTTGACAACATGGGAGAATATTTCTCCACATAATGTTTGAAAGGACTTATGGAATTCTAGCGTTGAATTTCACCACTTTTGGAAGCCTTGAGATTTAAAATCGATCAAGTCTGGGGTCAAAATAATATTTTTTGAAAATATTATGGGTCAATTTGAACTTTTAAAGGTATTGAGGGTTAATTATTAATTTCCAAAATACTGA
>JASKGM010033599.1:0-24793 GCA_034509205.1 Ceratonia siliqua
ATAATTTAAAACGGAGGGAGTAGATTTTAATTATTAAAGTGAACATTTCGTCAGGCATTTAATGGTAAAAATTCATCCCTTTAATTTTTTATATTTTCATTAAAATAATAATATAATTTTAATCCTTTTATTATTATAAAATTTTAATTTAATCTATTTGTCTTTATTTATACAATGTTATTTTTTAAAAATTTTTTTAATTAAGTTATTTTATTAAGTTTTTATTCATTTATAATGAAAAGTTGGAGACTTTATAATTAATTAGTATACATAAATTTGTTGTTATTCACTTTAAATGGCTATATAACAAATTGTGGCAACTACGCTAAAAATCATGAAAAAATAAGAAGAAAAAAATAAAATTATGTTTATCTAACATAATTTCACATAATTATTTGTTAAACATAGTTCACTTATATTAATTAAATATAATATCATTATTATATGGGTAAAAATATGACAAAAAACAATTTAATTTTTTTAAAATATAAACATAATATTGTTTAAATTAAAAATAAAATATTGAATTAAAAATTTTATAATATTAAATGGACTAAAAAATGTATTTAAACCTAATAAAAGTAAAGAGAAATTATTTAAAAGTGCTATTGAACATTATATTTTTACATGATAATCCCCAAATTCTCTATTGATTGTGATACCGTAGGCACCACGTTGTCACGGGTACTTGCTGGAATTGGTGAACCCCAAATAACTTTATCTAAGGGCGAAGAACTTAGGAAATTTCACTTTCAAATTGAAAAAGTCTTTAACTGAAGGATGTGTCAATGCTGCTTGAAAGATTTATTAATTGGCTCTTTTTTATTGGACTGTAAAATGGGAGATATTCAAAGGGCAATAAAATTCTTTGTATTTATTATCAAATTATAATGAATAATATATATGTATTAATAAATATTAATAAAAATATTTGAGTTAATAAAAAATTATTATATTTGTTATTTATTGATTGAAGAGTCTTATTGATTGATTGAATAGTTTAATGACAAACTTTTTCGTAGTCAAATAAGACATGTGATTCCTCTCTCATATTCTTAACATAAATTTTAAGATGAATATTCTCAAACATATCTTGTTGACATATATTTAATTATCATAATCTATATTAGTTTGTAATTGCTCTTAGTAAATAAATAAATAAATGAGTACTAAAATAAATTAATATAAATTTCCTAGTTCTAATGTAAACACTGAATAATTTACTTATAATTAAATCGGAGAGATAGATTAATCAAAATATACTTCAGCGGATTATAAGACCATTGATAAGAATTTTTTTTATAAACATGATATGAAAACAATTTGAATCTAAATACTTATGCCTATCAAAAGAGACTTTATTGAAATAATTGTGCATGTATAATTGTTTATAATAATTTTTTTAAGTGTCTTTAGATATATTATATTTTAAAATATTGTCTTACGATATTTTTTTATGTTTTAAAAAAATTTAAAATAATACTTTATAATAAAATAAAAAAATTTATACAATAAAAAATACAATACATCTAAAAATACTTATATAATATACATAATTCACTCATTTTATTTTTTCTTTTGTTTCATACTATAAATATGAGGATAATTAATATTAATATCTTGATATTCACTAATGTATATGTTAATTTATATTTTAAAGTTTAACATAATTATTTATTAAATTATTGTTTTTTTATTTTTTATTCATTTATTATAAATAGGAAATATAATTGATTTTTAAATTAGTTATATTTCATTAAATTTTAAAAACTAAAACAAGTGAAAAAACAATTATTAATAGAGTGGATGAAAAATATAAAATTATGTTGGAGACATTCCAATTCCAAGTCCAATATATTAATTAATAATGTCTTAACATAAACCATTAATTATTTTTTATTTTTAAAATATAAAATTAAAGGTGTTTTTAAAATTTAAATTAATTATATTTAATAAGATATTAAAATTTTTTAAATAACTACCCATGATTTATTATTTATTTTTAATTAAAATAATTAAAATTTAAAACTTAAATATTCACTAATTATAGATCAAGACACCAAAAATTTTAAAGTAATATATAATAATATAAATAATAAATGTAAGAAAAAAATAAATACTATAAGTTTTGTCTTTTTATTTGTTTTTTCTTCTTGCCAACATTATTGTGCTAGAAAACTGGGTATTGTCGGGACTCGGGGGCTCGTTTTGACCCTTTTTATTACTGTGCCTAAACTATTAAAGGGATATCCATCTACCCGCCAGATGTCCAAATATCATTGGTCTCAAACGTGTTTTTTAAATAATATTTCATTTTCCCTCAAAACATATATAGTTCGAGGAATAGAGAGGGGTCGCATTTTTCACTCCGTCACTGGAGAAGCTGTCTGGAAAGAGGGAAAAAAGAAGAAGAAGAAAAACCAAATCCGTCGTTGTCACCTTCTCCTCCTCTGTGTTGATCTCCGATTCAGTCATCGTCATGGCGGAGCGCGGTTCTTACGGATTGGGTCCTCGATTAGGTCAGACTTATATTTGTTTAATTGTTTAATACAGTAATGCTTGTATTCTTCAATTTTATCTTATTTTCGGAGTGATTTCTCATTGCGGAACTTCCCGAAATTTCTCTTCTTAGTTCTAGAAATGTTTTTTCTCTGGTCAAATCGATTCTTATTGTTGGAGCTAAGTAATTGGAAATGGGTGTCTGTTCGGGTATGAAGCTTTAGTGTTGTCCGTTCTGAGGTGGAGAAAAGTGAGGGAAATCGAGATGGGATTTAAGGGTGCGTTTGGATTTCATGTTCATTTTCAAATTTTATTTCCATTTCTTGTTTTCGTAAATGAAAACAAATAATTCCGCTTCTTGTAATGCTGTGAAAATGAAAACTAATTTTTCTATTATTTATCTTTTTGTCACTAATTTTTTTATTATTTACGAAATTGCCATCGCATTGTTTTCAACTTTAGATATTGTCACTGCGATTTCAAAATTTTAGGAAATTTAGGAAATATTTTGAAAATATATTATAAATTTCTAACCAAACACATTTTTACTCTTATTTTTGGTTTTCAATAAAAATGTTCATTGAAAATAGAAAACGCACCAACCAAATGCACCCTAAATCTCTTGCAAAATAACCATTTTGGGTTCTTATCAAAATTAGATTTTGACCCTGTTAGTCCCCAACTTTTTGTACTCTGTAGGTGGAAAAGCGTCTTTAAAGGCATTTAGGCAACACTATAGATTGGTTCAATTCAATTGATTATTAGAAGATAGCTTCCTCTGCTGAAGAAAGCTAGTATTATCGTAAAAAATAAGGTAAATGCTAATTGGAAGGCAGATTTAAATGTGCCTACCAAAATCTATGGATTCTTAGAAGCCCAGTCACATTAAGTGGGCTTCCTTATCTAGCAATTTGCATCAAATTTTCTAAAAAGCAGTAGCACTGGGGGCAATGTATCTTGGGCTCTTGGGCTGCATTAGTTACTGCCATACCCATAATATCATGGGGGAAGTATACTTAAGCTTGGCAGTAGGAATGGAAAATTATTTTGGCTGATAGAGATAGGAACCCTTGAGAGGCATACTTTATAATGGGCAAAGACAAAAAATATGCAAAAATCTTTTGGTTGTGATTCTTTTTATTTTCATTTTTTTGGCTAATTTGGCTTCAACTGGTTTGAACTCGCAACTCTCAATCCTAAAGATGACTCCAATGCCACTGACTTCATGGGCATGAGGAAAAATTGATTGGGATTATATTTTCAAAAATCATAATTAAGGCCAGATGGTTGAGAGTGAGACCCTATATATTTTATGGTTCAATGCTTGGTGACTTAATTGTATTACTTGAACCACCATTGTGAAGCTCTTTGAATGTGATGGGTTGCCTGATCAGCTTAAAATGTTTTGCAAGATTATCTGCAAGGACATGTGATAACATGGTCTGCAGGGTTTTAAAATTATTTGAAAGTAAAGGGTTAGGACTTAGAAGTACTAAAAGTTGCGATAAAGGCTGTGACCAAGGCATTCTGCACCTAATCGTTCAAGTTTATGTTCACAGAGAATAGTAACTTTTTAGAGCTATGCTATTGGATTTAGTGAACAGGTGCTGCAACTTACAACCACGGATGCGTTAGGATCAAGTGATTCAAATGATATTATCTGATTGGATTAGAGACTAAGTGGAAGTTGGACCGAAGGGTTCAGAGCCAAAAGTATGATTTAGATTTTTATTTGAAGCAACCCAATATCTTTGTCATGATACAATGCTTGGCCTTGACTGTTTGGTAGAGATGTCATTTATTTATCTCACAGATTTCTAAACAAGTGTTCACATTATTTAATTGAGATATATGGAAAAAGATTGTCAGGTTCTGACCATACATGGAGCAATGATGGGTGGGATCATCTCAACTAGCAGTGCTAAAGCCTAAAGTGAAGCAGAAAAATCAGAGGAGAAATACTACTTAAAAACGCTAAAATAAATAGATTCTGAAGCAAAGAATATTTTGGGTTGCAAGAGTGCTCTTTTTTTATGGGACAGGGTAAACTCAGGTCAATGTTTAGGTCCTTGGTGAACTGGGGAGAGTGCTGAAATAAATTTAGTCTTGTACCTAAGTAAGATAGTTGCTTTTGCTTAATTGAAAACAATCAGCTTCCCTTTTCCTTCTCTAGATGCTTTATTGACAGAAACTAGAGTTTAGAAGATTGTCTAAGCGTTTGAGGGTTTCAAAGGGGCTGTTATTTTTCTATAGCAGGTTGCATGTGAAATTTATTTATTAATGTTCACCTGACTGAACTCTTGGTACAAAGTTGTATACTGGTTTGACTGTTCTCATAAATTTTGTGATTTTTTTTATTAAGAAATACTTATGAAATGTCTCATTACTAAGATCTTCATTTTCTATTTAGTTAATTTAGAACATTGTTGCAGCACCTATGTTGGTTCTGCTTCATCTTCTTGTTAATAAGAACAAAATGACTATATAGGTGGTTCATCATAACTTACTTGGCCTTGGCTCATTAATTGAGACATACACCTTATTTGAACCTAGAAGTGATGAACTTTTGATTCTTATGTCATCTATTCATTGAATAAAAAACCAATGGCATCTTATCATAAAGGAACATATAGCATCTGATCACTAACAAACCAAATTACCAATGGTTTCTGCATCAAATTTGAGTGTGAATTGAGCAAACCACTGGTTTGTTATATTTCTCATCAACCCCTATTTTCCTTCTGCTTGCCTCCCTCAATATGTGATTTGTTTTTTCTGGGTGAGTGTGTTCCTTGCTTTCTTGTTTTCACATCCACAAGCACTTCCTCATTGTACTTGTGGATGTGATAATACTGCAATCAAACATAGAGTTAGATGTCTGTTTTTTTATGTGCAGATATTCAGCAATTACAATTTGAAGCTCAGCATCGGTGGCTGCGACCTGCTGAAATTTGTGAAATTCTTCGTAATTATCAGATGTTTCATATCACATCAGAAGCTCCGACCAGGCCACCCAGTATGGTTTCTGCATTTGTTACTGATAAATTTATTGCCACATTAATGTTTGTAGTTCATTTACATAGATGGGTTAGATTACTTGCCCCAGAAGCTTAAAATTTTCCATAAGTTGTTTGTTGCCTCTTCTGACTGGATGTATGTGAAGTTGTAAAAAGGAAATACGGCTGCCACTGGCAATTATTGAGGTTGTAAATGGTTGTCTTGCACTCCTTAGCTACAGCCAAGTGCATATAATGGTTATTTTGTTTTTGGATGCTGTATAGAGTTTTAAATTTTCTGTTTATATGTACTTAAAGGGTTCTCAGTTCCCACTCCTATGGATTGAACATATTTAATTTCAAGGAATATGAGCAGTTCTGGGGGACTCGGTAATAATTTTTATCAAGAAACTTGGAATCTAAAGTATATATGTTTATTAGCATGGTAATCTCTTAAGTTCAGTAGTTCATATGATATTATGAGTAGTTTTCTGATTTTTTTCATGTTAAAATCTTGTCTTGTTGTTTGTAATCATCTTGATTACATCTTACAGCTCTCATTATTAATTCATGCCCTTAAAAACATTGCTTTGCTTGAGATGTATTTCACAATTGCAGGTGGTTCAATTCTTCTTTTTGATCGGAAGGTGTTGAGATATTTCAGAAAGGATGGACATAATTGGAGAAAGAAAAAAGATGGAAAGACTGTGAAGGAAGCTCATGAAAAGTTGAAGGTAAGCTTTATGTTTCTTGAGGTTATGGTTAATTAAGTCCTTGTAGGGCAAGCATATATATTTGAGGTAGCCATAAGGTGACTCCTTGTTTTTCCAGTTTCTATAATCTAGTTGGAGACTAAGTCTTCATACCCTAAAATAATTGTATGCTGAAGTTGTAAATTCCTTCAAGCAAATTAGGTGGGAAGTATTGATGTATTACACTGCTACTATGCTCATGGAGAGGAAAACGAAAATTTCCAGAGGCGAAGCTATTGGATGCTTGAACCGTGAGTATGAACTAATTTAATTTTCAGGATTTTGTTTAATTAATTATTTGTTTTACTAATGAGGGTACACCCATTTTTGATTTGGTGGCTGCTCTTAAAGCCTCTTAGTAGGTGTTGCATTAGAGCAGTTGTAGTGTTATGTTATCTTGATTTAATTCATAGATAATAGTTATGTATGCCGTTCAAGTTTCAACTGTTAGAAAATTTTGAAGTTGTCATTATACTTCTACTGATAGGTCAAAACAAAGAAATTATACATCTTGTGATTGAAGTTATATTATTTAATTTTAAATTGATCAGAATATGATTTTCTTATTAATTTGTTTTGCTGCAGGGATATGATGCACATAGTTTTTGTCCACTACTTGGAAGTTAAGGTATTTTGCTATTTTCTTTATTTTTATTGTAGTTGTACTTGTTTGTTATTGCCAGAGGTATTAAAGTTTGTTGTCAATTTATTATTTCATTTTCATATTTATTGTTTTGGACTATGTTGATAACAAGTTGCAGTGTTTATCTTTGACATGGTTGAAACACGCCATCTACATAAATTTTACTGTTTTAGAAAATAAGTTAAAATGATTTAAAGAGAAAAAAGCTGCAATGCACAGGGTTTATGCTGATCTTTTGTTAAATGATTTATAAGTGCCGTTGCAACTCAGTTTGGTTGTGGTCATAGTCAAATAACTGAAGCTGCAACCAGTTTGAGTTTTTAATTGTGTAAATGTTGAGAAAGTCATGGAAACTGAATTTGCCATAGGTTTGTGCTCTTGAGCTCACACCATCATTATTCTATGTTTTAGAAAGGTTTAGTTATTTTGTTGGTACCTGTAGTTTCTCCTAAATTTCAAATTAGTCCCTAGACTTTAAGAGTTTGTAATTAGATCCTTAGTTTTCAAATTTTGTAATTGAGTCCTTGTTGTGGCAATCCATCATAAATCTGTTGACAGATTTATGTTATTCAAGTCTCTACCAACATCTACAAGTAGTTGTGGACTGTTAGGATGCCATTGCATCTAGTATGGGATGGATGTCCCACATCGCCTAGTATGGGTTGGTATGTGGGGTTTATAACCCCTTGGCCACCCTCCCCCCAACGGTTAGCTTTTGGGAATGAGTTCTACCAAGGAATTGTATCATGGACCAAATTGACTCTTCAAATGACAACTATCTAACTCAATTGTAGGCTTGTAACTAGTTAGAAGGCTCCTCTTTACAGCTTTAATTCACTGGTAATTATGTAAAGCCTCAAGAATCTTAACTTGAATCAGATATGTCTTGTTTTGTCAAGTTTGTAAATTAGGGATTTGTCTTTTGTTTGTGTGTGTATAAATTGCACTCTTATAGGACTATTTGTAAGTGAGAATTTGTAGGTAGTGTGAGTGGGAATTTGTTTGTGTGTGTTGGGGTAGGGGGATTTGAGAGAGGACGCAAAACACAGATCTCAGATCAATATGTCAATCCCTATTTCTCATTTGATGAATTTGGTATTTTGTAACTATGCAATTAGAAGTCATTGATTATGTACAATAACAGTTTATTTTATGTCCACAAAAATCGTAAAATCCTTGGTTTAGGCTTGTTTATATGAGAGGGAGTGCTGGAAAGTCTAAACGTAAGTATGCCTGTATAGAAAGGATTAGGGAGATCTGAGTTGTCAAGCCTGACTAGAGCAAGAAGGGCCTCCTCAGTTGACTTTGTTTTTGTTGAGATGGCATCTAATAGCACAAGCCTAATTTGTTCCTGACAATTCATCCTTAAGACTTTATTCAAAACTTGGAAGGAGAGAGTAAAAGTACTACATTTTTTTTTTCTTCCTGAACCTCCAACTATATGCTTCTGTGTTCCTTTTAAATTTCCTGCAATAAGCATTATTCTTTGAATCTCTAATAAACCTGAGTAGCCAAGCTTAATAATTATGATGTCCCAAAATGATGAATGTGATATTTGGTCTTCATCTGATAAATTATGGTATTCTCAATTGATGATGCCGATAAAGTTGTATAGTCCTTGTGATGATGTTTTGAAGTCCATTTCTATCATAATATAGTACGTTGGTTCCTTGATTAAAGAATCTGTTACTAACTGGAAATTAGGCAGAAAGCTGGTGAAGCTGTCTAATATGGAAGGTTCCTTGTTTTTGAGCTGTGTTATTGACTGATTTGTATGTTTGATGACATATTAATAGATGTTTTATGGGTTCTATATCTCTCAGGGTAACAAGATAAATATAGGAGGAAAAACAGATACTGATGAGGTTTCATCAGATTCCCAAAAGGGAAGCTCTGCATCGTCTGGCTGTCCTACAAGTTATAACACTGCCCCTTCACGGAGTAAAGATTCCATGAGCCCAACTAGCACTTTGACATCCTTATGTGAAGATGCTGATTCTGGTAATTCTGCCTCTTGTTTTTATTTTATTTTTAAGGTTAATTTTCGCATATTCTACTTGATCTGATAAAATATATTCATGACTTAAATATCTTTATGTACTGTTACAACATGTTACATAAGAGGTAAGTACATTTGGTCACCCCTAAATGGTTTGTTCTAATTTCCTGTTAGAGGATATTCACCAAGCAAGTTCTGGATTACACTCATTTCACGAGTCACCAAGTATTGGGAATGGTCCTTTAATGGACAAGATTGGTGCTGGTTTAAATAGTTCATATCTTCTGCTTCCCTTCTCAGGTTACCATGTTTTCCCTTTGTTGTTGTTGTCTTACGTGATTATTTGGTGATTTCTGTTATTCAACCACTCTAACCTATAAGCTTCTATGATATTTAACATCTGAATTTTGTTTTATATTTGAAAATCTTTTCAGGTGATCATGGGCAGTCATCAATTTCTGGAACAGATTGTATTCCACTTGTTCAGAGAGATATATCTAGAAGAAGTGATACTAGTACTTCTTTCATTGAGGGCCAAAAAGCAGATGGCATGACATCGTGGGACAATGTCTTTGAACAATGTACAGATGGATTACATACTGATCCTTCTCTTGTATCATTTCCTTCCATCCCATCCAATTCAATAGGAAACATCCTTGAACAAGAACATACTGTTCTGGAAGACCTTTTAGCAAGCAAGAGTGCCCTCACTGGGGAGGTAGGGAGCTCTCAGTCTCGCCAATTAAATTGGCGGGGACTTAGTACTTACTGTTACCATATCTGCCAACTTAATTTTTTTTTGGAAAGTCAATGATAGACCCTGGGGCATTTTAGAGAATAAAAGGAGTATTAAGGGTAGCATTGGCTGAGGCCAAGTACACGTGGCTTGGAACACCTGTCCAATAATCCGTGAAAGAAGGGAAGCTGCTAGGCAGTAGAGGAAAAGGGAGGATAAAACAGAGTGAGGGGAGGGGATTATGGGCATGGAGAATTTTGGTTGATTCAAGGGGGGGAGTCCTAGCGCCCACATTGCTAGGGAAGTTCTGCTATCTTCCACTATTTCCTTATTGTTATTTCCTTTGTTCTAGCTACTGTGTTGTGGAGGATATCTCTGCTGGTTACTGCTATTTTTACCTACTGTTGTTGCTCTGTTTCATTGCTGTTTCTGTATTCCTGCAATGCTGTTTGGCGCTCTAGTAGTCAATATATCAGTGTTATTTCAGTATCTTGGGTGTTTCTCTGTTATTATTATTGTTATAGATCTTGGTTCCCATCAGTCAACCTCGAAGATTGTGGTATATGAGCTAACATGGTGCAGCAGTTATTATATATGTGTTCAACCTGGTGGATAAATGATTTTAAAACTTGATAGACTTCCCTTCCCCTTTTTTTGTCAACAGTGCTGCTGTAGAGTTGTGATCTGGGAACATAGATTATTTCCTTTCCATGGAACTTTGCTGTTGGTCCATGTGCATCATATTTAATTCAATTGAGGGATGAATAGTGATGGACCATACTCATAACTGCCTTTTATTGAGCTGCTTGTGTTACACTAAATTTCCCATATAATCTGAATCTCTAATTCTACTATGCTGCTTTTTTGCTGTTGGATGGTTACCTTTGTTCTGCTTCATGTTGTTGATGTCCTTAAGTATGCCTTCCAGTTGTTTGGAATTCCTTTATGAAAGGCCACCCTGTAGGAATTGGGGAAAAAAGGGAAATTATGATCTATTAAGGTTTAAACATTCCATATTTGGAGTCCTTGCTACAAAAAGGATGAAGAGAAGCCCTGCTAACATGATTTTGAAGAGATTTTCTTGACCCTAGTAATGAAAGTTTCTGGTTTTGAGTAATTTCTAAAATTGTAGAAGTGTTAGAATAAATGGCATGGTTCATCATTTTCTTTTGACCTTTCTTTCATAAATTCACCTTCTCCAAATGTAGCCTTATCTCTCCTGGGTGTTTAGTAGCTAGAACTCTTACTGGGTGCCTGGATCATGTTGGTATTGCTTGATTGTTAACACTTGAGCTTGACAATCTTGGTGAGCAGTGGCTATGCATTGGTTGGTGTCATCTTATCTTGTCATTGATTTATCTAATCTTTTTCAACAATGAATGTTTAGTAGCTAGATTTCTTGCTGGATGCCTGGATCATGTAGTTATTGCTAGATTGTTGACAGTCTTGGTGAGCAGTGGCTATGTCTTGGCTTGGTGTCATCTTACCTTTTAATTGTCATAGATATCTGCATCCCTGATATTTTAATCTGCAGTGTATTTGGTTATTTTTATTTGAAGTTTCAGACTATGTCAATATGTAACTAATTTCATTTTGTTATTTTTTGTTGATCCAGTTTCCTTTTGAAAACAATTCAGGACAGTTGCCCAAATGGACCATAACCCAATCATTGGATATGGAATTTGGATCTGATTTTAGCACTGGTTTGCTTGAAAATGAAAGGCATAATCCAAGTCCTGAAATTGCTCCTGACTTGTTTGCTTTTGATGGTCAGCCAAAAGAGGAGCCTGTGCAGGAAAACTTTCTGAAACAGCATACGGATGCACAATCTCAATTTTCGCTGAAATCTAATTCTGAGAATGAAGTTCCTGCAGAACAAAGTATCAACTATGCTTTGACTGTGAGGCGCACATTATTAGATGGGGAGGAAAGCCTGAAGAAAGTTGACAGCTTCTCTCGATGGATTACTAAAGAACTTGAAGAGGTGGATGATCTCCATATGCAGTCATCGCCTGGTATTTCTTGGAGCACAGATGAATGTGGGCATGTTATAGACGATTCCTCATTGAGCCCCTCCCTCTCTCAGGACCAGCTGTTTAGCATAAATGATTTCTCACCTAAATGGACTTATGCTGAATCAGAAACTGAGGTACTGATCATATGGTTAATATCTTAAAATAAGAAAGATTAATAAAGTAAAATGAGAAGAAAAAATATCAACTTCTATTTTGATTCCAGATTTTCTTTCAAGTATACAATTATAGTTTTGTTACCCCACTATTTACTGTCTTTGTAGTTTCCATATCCTTTTTATTCCCCTTCCATCCTTGAAGTAATTGAATATGGTACATTTTTTTTCTTTGAAAAGTATTATTGAATCATCTCATATTCATTTCTTTGCTCCTTTTTTTTCTGGGTATTTACAATTTTCTGTTTTCTTGAGTATTTTTTTTTTTTGATTATTGGTTCAAATCCTTTTTCTTTTTGGGTCTTTGCTGCAACATAATATGAAGAGAAGACAGCTTTTGACTGACAACTTATACTATCTAAAACCACACAGGTTTTAATTATTGGAATATTTTTGAAGAGTCAACCTGATGTAGCAAACTGTAATTGGTCGTGCATGTTTGGGGAAGTGGAGGTTCCTGCTCAGGTTTTAGCCAGTGGAATTCTGTGCTGTTATGCTCCACCTTATAAGGTTGGACGTGTCCCCTTCTATGTAACGTGCTCCAACAGGTTGGCTTGCAGTGAAGTGCGGGAATTTGATTATATAGAGGGCTTTGAAAATATAGATATTGCAGATTTCTATAGCAGTTCAATGGAAATGCTGCTTCACTTGAGACTGGAGGAGTTACTTTCTTTGAAATCAGCGCACCCTTCAAATTGCTCTTTTGAAAGTGCTATGGAGAAAAGGAACTTAATTTTCAAGCTTATTTCACTAAAGGAGGAAGAGGAGTTTTCAAATAAGGAAGAGCTGACGTTAGAGATGGATGCATCCCGGCACAAAGTGAAGGAACAACTATTTCACAGGCAGGTTAAAGAGAAGCTGTACTCATGGCTCCTTCACAAAGTAACTGAAGATGGTAAAGGGCCAAATGTATTAGATGAGGAGGGTCAGGGTGTACTACATTTAGCAGCTGCTCTTGGTTCTGATTGGGCAATAATGCCGATTATAACAGCTGGAGTTAATATCAATTTCCGGGATGTGAAAGGATGGACGGCTCTGCATTGGGCTGCATCCTGTGGCAGGTCAGAGCTCACGAGATTCCCCCCCCCCCCCCTTCATTGTTGAGTGAGCATAAGTTGTATCAACACGACTGGTTGAGCATTCTCTTACCACCTGAGCTCTCTTGATGTTTCTAATTTTCTATAGATTTGGTAATGTGGTTTTTGCTAGAACATGAAGCTATTAACTGGTTTTTGACCAATTGGAATCTAAACTGTTTTGGTGCTAAACTTCACTGTGGTTTTCTTTGCATATTAATGAACTCACTGAAAGTTATCCTTAAAGTGATTGCTTTGTTCAGTTAAAGGTAGATCATATTAGTCACTATATAAACCTATTCTACATTCAGCATTAGTCGAAACTATTCCTTATATCTTACATTCAAATCTTTCTCAAATATATCATGTTCAGCATAACACAAATTGGCTCCTTATGTGATTCTTTACTTTCAATTGCTTAGAGAACGGACAGTTGCTGTACTTGTCTCCATGGGTGCCGCTCCTGGAGCACTGACCGATCCATCTCCTGCATTTCCTTCTGGTAGAACACCTGCAGATCTTGCCTCTAGCAATGGACAGAAAGGAATCTCTGGTTTTCTTGCAGAGTCTTTATTAACTAGCCACCTTACATCCCTCACAATGGATGATCTAAAGGAAGGTGGTGGGCAAAAAGCTTCAGAAGTGAAAACAATACAGACAGTTTCAGAACGAACTGCAACACCTGTGTTTTGTGGGGATATACCAGATGCCATCTGCCTAAAGGATTCTCTTACTGCTGTCCGTAATGCTACACAAGCTGCTGATCGTATACATCAAGTATTCAGAATGCAGTCTTTTCAGAGGAAGCAGTTGACTCAATACGAAGATGATGAGTTTGGATTGTCAGATCAGCAAGCTCTATCCCTTCTAGCTTCTAAGGCATGCAAGTCTGGACAAGGAGATGGTTTACTCCAGTCTGCTGCTGTACAAATACAGAAAAAGTTTCGTGGTTGGAAGAAGAGAAAAGAATTCCTGATAATTCGTCAACGAATTGTTAAAATCCAGGTTCATTGTTTTATACTCTTTCTTGAGTTCTAGATTTTCTTTTTTCTTTCTTAATCTCACAGAAGTTCTTTTATTGCATATTTTAGATGTTTCTGACTTTCCATTTGAATCATCCCTTCATTTATTCTGCTATTTGGGAAATTCATGCTGCAAAACTGATGGTATCAAAGGGTTAAATAACTTCAGTTGATGAAAACTAAGGGTGGGATTGCAAAAATGTGTTTTGTTGAAAACTTTTACATCTCTCTCTCCCCTTCTTACAACTTGCTTGTATTTGGTGATCATGTTTGGTTTGTCTAAGTTGAGTATTCTCTCCAGAATGTAGAGAAATCAGGTTTTAAAAATTCTCCATACGGGGCTCAGCCTTCAATTCATTTTCTTGGCAGTGTTTACTGTATCTGTTGTCTCAACTACATTCAGTTTGATTGCTGTCATAGTGGCTTTTACTTCTGATAAAAGAGGAAATTTAATTTTAGAGAAGCGAGGTGTTCCTCCAAAAAATATTAAAAAAAATAAAAAGAGGGAGGACGATGAAACAATCCTATCTTGTTTCCTTCTAATGCCTTTGTTTGATTTTTCTCATTTTTTCCCTAAAAGCTTCCTAGTGTTCACGAATTTTAATTTGCGAATTCACTTTAAAAAGCAAGAAAAGATATCTTAAAGACTCCTGAATTCCCTATTGTGTCTTTCTTTTTCGGCCCCTGTATATTTGATACATTCTTTTACTGAATCTTGAATTTCATGGTGTTAAGGCCCATGTAAGAGGTCACCAGGTAAGGAAGCAGTATAAGCCAATCATCTGGTCTGTAGGAATTCTGGAGAAGGTAATATTACGATGGAGACGCAAGGGCAGTGGTTTACGTGGATTTCGACCAGATGCTCTTAATAAGATCCCCAACCAACAAACTGATACCGTGAAAGAGGATGATGACGATTTTCTCAAGGAAGGAAGGAAACAAAGTGAGCAAAAGTTCCAAAAGGCACTTTCAAGGGTGAAGTCTATGGTTCAATATCCAGAGGCACGGGCTCAATATCGGCGTCTGCTAAATGTTGTCGAGGACTTCAATCAAACCAAGGTATTTTTCTAACATCTAGCGGATGTCTGAAGTCTAAAATCATTAATATTTGGCATACTGAATTTTGCTAATTTGATATCTGACAGGCATGCAACATGGATTTGATCAATCCAGAAGAGACCGTTGATGGTGTAGAGGACCTGATTGATATTGACATGCTTTTAGATGATGACAAATTCATTCCAATAGCATTTGATTGATTCTCTGCTGCGGCTACTCTGATCCTCTCCGCTGTAAATAGATGGCTAGTTGGCCTTCTTTGGCATTGGGGAAGTCCTAACATCGTCTTGCTGTATATATTTCTAATCAAAATGACCCTCTTCCAATTCTGGCTATGGTTAGATTATCATACTTTCAGGTTTGAAAGTTTAAATATTGTAGTCTAACGAGATGTAATTTGATTTTATTTATTCTCATTTTTATATGACAGGAGTATTCTATTTTTAGTTGTTTGGGGGATACAACGTAATAGTGTAGCTTGCTATAAGTGCAATTTGTACAAAAATAGACTCTAGTCAAGAGCTAAATATGATGTCTGAGTTAATGTTAGCCTTAACAAGCAATCCTTCTCTTGGGTCAATTTGACCAGTGTCCAGAATTTTCGTTCAACACTATATTGAGATGTCTTTAGAGGTTTCTTGTCATCAAGGAGAATTTAAAAGGGCCTGTAATTTTTGACTTTTCTATACAACTTTGATCTAAGTCTATTTTTAAGCACTTTGGTTGAGAACTGATTTTGCTCTGAATCTGCTCTCTCTGGAAATTTAAGATGCCAAAATTTTCAACACCGAGGAATTTAAGAAATTTTTTTAGATAAATTTGATTTAGAAAAAAAAATAAATCATATTAATTATGAGTAAACATATATACATATTAGAGATAAATTTTAGCAAGTTTCACTCTATTTATTCATAATTATCTATAAATTAAGTCAATCTAAGAATTCTTCAAAAATTGAACTCACCCTTCAATAAAATTGGAAATTAGTAACTAAATGTAGTCTAATTATAATTTCTTTGTGACGTTTGACCTGGCAAACAAAATTACAAAGAGAAAGTGTTTTTTTTGTCCCATTTTTTTGTGGTTTTGTTTATGACAAAGGGACACCAAGCTAAAAGTATTGGCATCTCAACTGATGGGCTGATACTGATCAGATACCCGTTTTGGGGGCAGCTTCCGCAGAATGAAGAGCACCAAAGCAGATGGGATAATCTCCACCAACTGCAGCCCATGAAACAAGAGAAATAAGAAAGAAGCATCATTACAATTTACAAAGACTAGAAAGAATGTGTTTTCCACAAGTAAATGCCATAATAGGATGATCTTCTTTTGAATTAGCTTATAAACTCATCCTACGCTTCTCTTGAACATCTTCCCCTGTTAAATTCTCTCTGTTTAGTTAATCTAACCATATTTTCATATACCAAAGAAGGCAGTCTTTTTGTTTTAGGATAGCATCTTGCATATACTACCTAGTACAAATACTTCAAAAAAAAAAGCCTTGTAAGCATCTGTGTATGTGTTTGATATGTGTTAAATATTTGTATTAGACATGACATAACACTTCAAATTTGATTATATCACAATATTAATGGCATCCATGCTTTTGGTGCATGTGCAATCATTTGATGAATGAAGCAGCGAGCAACATAGCCAAACATTATCACCTATAAGGTGACAAAGAAAAGTATGCAAGGTTTTGAAACTTACCATGTAGTAAACTAAATTAAGAATGGGATGGTCCAAGACATCCAGATACGCACCCTTGTCAAATGCAGAGTGGGCAAGCTACATTGAATGGTGATAAACATGTTCTTGTCAGAAAACAATATGTTTAAGAAGTTGTTTGGTGTACTGTAATATTCATCTTGATATCTTGAATATTAAAAAATATCTAACATGTCTATGTTTAGTATACTACTATTCAATATGTTTGATATATGTCATCCAAGATATCAAGAAAATAGGATGACATGATTTTGAATATCTTATCACTCAAAAGTGTCATAGAAATCTCACATATCTAAATTTTTTACTAATTGTATTCTTGTCATAATGAAAATGAAAATTTTAAATATCATAATATCTTATATTATGGTGTTTAAAATACCAAAAAGAAAGTAAGATATCAATGAGTCCTAAATATTTACAATAATTCCAAACTGAAAAGAACTTACCAAAACACATCTTATGATAAAACAAGTGCAACAAATGGTTGTGAGGAAGCCAACCTGTGAAGGAGATCAAAGGTTAGCCGCAACCAACTTTTAGGGATAATAGAGTTTTTATATATGGACAAGCTTTTCATACCTAATTCTAAAATTCAGAACTTTGTGACTTTCTACTCTTTCATTTTCTTCTCATTTATAGATAATTAAAATGTCTCCAGATCTTGTTCTTCTATATTATGCAACATCTTTTCTATATATATATATATATATATATATATATATATATATATATGATCAAGTATTAACTCCAAGTGATGAAAGTCTCATAGAAGTTATTGATAACTAATAGGGATAAGAAAGCATTTTTGAAGAAAAATATGGCATATACATGAAAGTTGCAGCATAATTTGAATTTAATATCGTAAGAAGGACAAAGTTTTGACGACCTCATACAGCTTCTTTTGACGACCACTGGATACAATGGGGAAGCGCCTCAACAGGAAAAACAACCTACACCAATTTTACATTACATTCCACTTTTCAGTCACAAATTAAGAGCAACAAGAGGTGTTGGCTTCACTCAGCTTACCTCCCACCATATATCAAGAATCCCAAAGCAGCACATAAACAAATAACTGCAAAAGAACACTCGAATAAGATTCACCATGCAAGTTTTTAGTTAAGTGGTATTGATGTCGTCTCTAAAATTGAGGATTGCAAGTTTAAACCGAATCGAAGTTAAATTAATTAAAAAAAGATTGACCATGCTAGACAACTATAAATCAGAAGTTTCAAGGTAGTAGGAAATGGGTTGATTTAGTTTTTCTTTTTTTAATGTCTATTTAGGTTGGTTAAGTTTGGAATTTTTCAAAGATCTTTAGGTTGAGTTAAGTTCAAGGTTGATCAAAATTCTAAATAATCTAATTCGACCTAACCTAATCATATAGTAAAATTATATATCTTATTATTCTGTCAATAAAAGTTAAATGGTTCAACCACTTCATTCTACGTTAATAAAACATTACTTTATCTGTATCAATAAATATCACTTACATATCAAGAATAATAAATATCATTATATGTCAGCTCTTAGACTTTTAGTCTCTACGAATTACTTTTCCGGAAGCATGACTTCCTCTCTTCCTAATTTCTCTAATGTTAGTAGAATTAAATTGTTAGTAGGGAGTAATTTAGAAAAGGCCAAAGGGAGAAACCAACCCAATTCGGAATTTTGTGATTTAGGTCAATCAATCTATGAGTCTTTTGGTTTGGGCCTGAAGCTATAAAAAAATATCATTATATTCGGTTAGGTTAAACCTCAACTTAAACCAACTCAACTTATATGTACACTCTGACATTGATAAGAAAATCAGGGGATTGGTTTTCAACTTTTCATACATCTATGGATAGTTATTTGATAACTCTTATTATATAAAATTTTATGGTTTAAATACAGTTTTAGTTTTTTATAATTTAAAAAAGGTTTTAATTTGGTCTTTATATTTTTAATTTGAACAATGTAGTTATTCTATTTTTTAACAAGTTTTAATTAACTTCCTTCATCATATTTTTGTCCATCTACAAACAAGATTATAATGTTGTAGTTTATGAACATATATGAATATGTTATTGTTCACGTTGAATAATTATTTAATAAATTATTTAGTGCAATCACATTAAAAAAAAAGAATATAAAATAACGTGTATCCAATATGATTTCACTTAATTATTTATCAAATAATTACTCCATATAAATAACAATAAAATCACATATATTAATTAATTATAATATTACTATTTTATTAATAAAAATGCAATAGATGAACTTAATTGAAAGTTTTTGCAATATTAGAGAAATACAATTATATTTAAACCAAATTTTATTAACAGTGATCTACCTTGTACTTTATTCCCTTCAAAGTGTACCCTTTGAAGAATCTTTTTTAAGGGACTAATTGACTATATAAGTTCATTCAAACATTAAATCAATTAAAATGATATTTAAAAGAATTAAGTAATAACCAACCTGCAAGGAAGAGTTTAGCAGCTTCTGCTCCAACAGCAGTTTTGCTTACTCCCATATAAATCCAGATGCAGATCTATTATTATCGAAGTGAGAAGATAAAAAAAAATTAATTTATATAATAAAGTTGAGGACTAGCATCATTGACAAGGAAACCATATTTGTATCCTTGCCTGTATGAAGTAAATAACTCCATTGATCGTAAAATAAGCAGGCCTAAGATTATGCGCTGGTAAAGTTCTTGCCTGAAATAAATTCCAAACACATGAACCAAATATAAATTTACACCAAATCACTGTTATTGTAAATAAATAGAGTAAGTTATTTTTATGTTGCGCCTGTTTAAATGAGTTAAATTTTTTTTTATGAATGTGCTTTAATTAGAAAATTTTTTATTAGAAGTAGAAATTATTTTATATTTAAATATAATATTTAAAAAGTACTTTTAAATTATAAAAATCGTTTAGATATAAAAATATTTTTGACTAAAAAAATATTTTTACTCAAAAAATTTTATTAAAAGATTACCAATTATTCTTTTTTTATTTAAATTTTATTTAAAATTATAGTTTTTAACTTAAATAAAGGCATCTTTTTATGTTATTTTATAAATCCTATTTTTCAACCAAAAGATATTTTTTTAAATACTTTTTTCAAAAAAAAAATCCATCTAAATGGACCTAAAAGCATTGTATTTCGTAACAACTTGTTATGAGATTTTCTCTTTTTCCCATTCTGATGCACTATCTGAAGAAAGTAAATACATATACCTGGTGATAAATCTCAGCCCAGAACAAGACAAGTAATGTAAAAGTGGAAAAGAAGAGAAGAGCAGGAAGTTCCATTAGCACCAGCTCCAGATCCTGTAGTAGCATTTTGATCTTTCAATGTCATTCTTTATGTTTCTATGAAAAATGTCAAATGGGAAAGGGAAATCTTATACCTTTGGTCTAATGAGAAACACTCTTCTGTATAGACCGAAAAGGACAGCCCTGACTGCAAATGTAATATTATGATATGACTGCAAATACTTTCACGAAAAATAAGGTAACATAACACAAGAACTGTTCATAGATCATGTTTCACAACTAACTCTTACTTCCATTCACAAGAAAATTCATCAAGTGGAAAACCTTCTGCGTCGTCCACCCATATTCCGGCACCCTCCTTTGAATGCGCACCAGTTGAACCTGACATCAAACAAATTACCATTCATTTAACACATTTTCAAGACATAATTTTACCTGACTTTAGAAACACTGAAAACCCACAATTTTCCCGAAAAATGAAAGAAAAACACTTACCAGGGCAGCAACTGAAACCAAGGCATAAGCAGCAGCCAGGGAATAGTAAATTTCTCTCTGCCATTGAGCTAAACCATCCATCTTATTCCACCAGTTCAATCCGCCTCTATCCTCAACCCTTCCTTCTCTAAAAGCAAAACTCTTCGTTCTCAGTGTCCAATCCATTTGAGCTTCAAAGGGAGATGACGAGGAAGACGATGGAGCTAGAAGAAGAAACATTAGCATCGGCAGCAGAAGCAGGAGAGAGAAACTAAGAAACAGAGGAAGAAGAGAGGTGGGGAGATGGAAATACGGGACAACATTTGCCGACCGGGCCAACACGTGGCGACACCCCACCTCGTACAAGTAGACGGCCGGTCCTACACGTGTGAGGCAGTACCGGCCAAAATTGCCAAATGGACCTCGAGGGCATATTCGTGAATTGCGCAAGGGATCCCACACGCTTTATTACTTTCCTAATTCTATGTTTGACCTGACTTTATCCCTCCGACCACACGGTTAGCACGTAATGAGTATTTTCACAATTTTTTAATATTTTATCATTATTTAATATTTACTTTCTCTTATTTATTTTATTTTATTATTTGATGAATGATTACTTTTTTAAAATTATAAAATACTATTATTATAAAAATATAATTATTCTTTTATTATTATTATTATTTATTTTCTCTTATTTATTTTATTTTATTATTTAACGAATGATTAACTTTTTTAAATTATAAAATAATATTATTGTAAGAGTATAATTATTCTTGATGAAATGGATTGACCCTTCCATTTTTTAAATTATAATGTAGATAGATTTACGTGAACATAAAATAGTAATAACTTGAGTTTGAGAGAATAATCCCATTCCCCCCAACCAATGATCAATTTAATATTGAGTGGTACTGTGATTTAGATGATTTTAATATTGAGAATTAAAAAGAGAATAATTCAGTTGAAATACCTTTAAAGATTTTATATTTTATTCATTAAAAAGATTTTGTTTCAAAATAATCTTTTACAAAAAAATTTTGATCTAATATTAAAAAAAGAGAATAATACTTTCTATTAAAATTAGTAAAAAAATAAAATATTATCCTATATTATTTTAAAATATGGTATCTCTTAACACAAAATAAAATATTATCCCATATTATTTTAAAATATGGTACCTCCTAACACAAAAATAGTTTATTTTAATTTTAGTATTTTGTGAAATCACTTCAGTACTTTAGATAATTACAAAAAACAAATATTAGAATGGCACCAAAAAAGGCACTATTAAAATACGGTAATTTAGAAAAAAATTAACTCAATTAAAAATTTGAAATAATTCTATTTGAGCACTTATAAAATGATCCACGTCTTATAATATTTCTTTTTTTAATACTTCAAATAACGTTAAAAATATCTTATATAATGATACTAGAGGAAAACAAACTTTTAAATGAAATTGTTGTATGATATTTTTAAAAATAAAAATATTTCATATTGGTTTTCGATTTGCTCATTGATATATTGTATAATTCATTAAAAACAGTGAAGTGCATAAGTGGGTGAGATCTCCAATATACCGTTTTGATTTTTGATAACTCTAAATTTTTTATATTTTTGCTGGAATGGGATTTAAATCTCGTATAATTTACACAAGATTTTATTAAATTATAATTATTTAATGCACCGTTGACAATTATAATTTAATAAAAAATTTTATTATGTATTTTAATATTTTTTTGGGTCATAATTCTGATTATCGAACGATCAGACCTTCGTAAATGGACCGTACAGTTACAAGGGAATCCTTTTATACGCTGGAATGTGGTTCATTGTTTTTATATTATATAAACTTGCAGTGGATCGTGTGGGGCAGTCCATATAATTATTATTGTGGGTATACTAGAAAGATAAAATTTTTATGACTACGGCCTGCAATTACTGTAGAAATCAAGGTGTATCAAAGGTTTAAGTTTTGACAACAAAAAATCAACAATCAAAAAAGAAATTAATTCCGCTGAGCTTTTTTTTCCTGCTTTAACATTATCTCCTGCATTTTTTTTAAATTAATAAGGTAAATTTGGAAAAGAAAAAGGTACCAGTATTATGATATTATTTCAAAATGAAAAATAAACAAGTAAAATTCATTAATCAAATGTTGAATTTGATATATTATATTCAATTTTCAAAATTAATACAGTCGAATTTTTTAATAATATAAAGAATTTTAGTTCATTTAATTTTTTTTTAGTATGTACACTCATTGGTGATTTTGATTATTTCGTGTTTAATTTTTTGTCAATTTTTAAAAATTTGGGGTTCCAAATTTGATAAGTTCTACTCATGAGTGGACCTATGGTAGCACTAGCAGAGGAAAAGCAACAATGCAAGAAGGCTTTTGGAGGAAGTTTCTAATTGTCTATTATATGGTGTGACAAATTAAGTCCTTCTAAAATTAATCTTATATAAAGGAATGAGTTTATATTTTTTAGTACATGTTTTAAATAAAAATATTTTTTTAAATTAAATATTTGATATTTAAATGTAATTATACAAAAATAATTTTACTGAAAAAATATATATCTTATGTTTGAATGTAAAAATATAAAAATATTTTTAAACATGTATTATTTTCTATGTCATATATTTTTTTAAGAACTTTTTAAAATATTTTTAATATTTTTAAAAATTTTCTTATGAAAAAATAAATTGAATGAATAATATAAGAAGTATAAAAATATTTTAAAATATTTTCTAAAAAATATGTGAAATAAAAATAATTAATTAATATTAAAAAATAAAAAAAAGAGATAAAATCAAAAATAACTATGCTACCCAAGTATAATTTTTCTTCTACCGCCCCACTTATGACAGTACAGATACATCCCATACTTTTTTTATTTTGAATTTAGTTTTATGAAATTTTTTAATAATCAAAAATAAATTTTAAGTTTAAAAATATTAAAAAAGTCAAACATTTTTTGGAAAAATATAAAAACAATTACATAATACAGTTTTTTAAGAAAAAATAAAAATTTCTATAAAGAAGTAAAAAAATTTAAAATATATAAGAAACTAAAAAATAATAATAATAAATTGATGGAAGGTAAGGGCTGTAAGTGGACAGTAGAGAGCGGATGGTAGGTTAGAAATCTCCTTAATATAATCATATTCTTTTTATTATAAAATATTAAAATGGTCTCAAAATTTAAGATTCAAACCTAATTTAGGAGTAATAAGTACTAATTGATTTTAAAATTAAAATTTCAACTTCAAAATGTTGAAACACTACTTATCTAAAAAAAAACAAAACCACACTCCCGATCTATCCATTAAAAAAAAATCTCTTTGTATCTTTCCCACTGAAAGATGCAAATTTTAGCGTCTTCGAAAATTAAACATTGAACCCATCACACTTTCGTTGTTAGAGATGACAATTGAGTTAATGTCCTGTCTGAAAATTCTATCCTGCAGTGCAAGGTAGACTCGTTTAAAGCACTTCCAATTTTCTCATTATTAGTAAGCCAAGATCAAATTAATAATGATCATAATTAATCAAATTATCTCACAACATACAGATCCAAAATTAATTCTTAGACAAAGTTATATTTTTTTTAAATATAATTTTTCTTGATGTTTCATAAATGTTTTAATTTTTTTTTTCAGTTAGCTTCATTTAGACATTTGTTATGCTATTATTAAAATAATTTTTTATGAAGAAGAAAGTTTGAAAATTTTATGAAATATGGGAATAAAAAAAGATTTATGATGAAAGAAAAACTTAACCTAAAGAGAAAGGATAAAAAATTGACCACGTCTATGCTATCTACATATCAATTAACGAATATCTAGACACTAAAAAACAGAAGAAAAATTTTAAACTTTAAAAAAATATTAGGAACAGAGATAAAAAAATAAATAACAATTATGAGAAAAGTAAAACTTATTCTAAAACTCAAAACATGAAAGTCACTTTTATCCTATTTTAACATATAGTAATTTTAAAAGGACTTACAAAACATAATCTCTTTTATAGTAATGATTTGAAATAAAATTTTTATTTGTGTTTTAAATATTTTAAAGTATCAAATTTATTTTTATGTCTCAAATAATTTAAATTAATATTATACATAGTATAGTAATATTCTATTTATATTAATATATATGTGATTGATTTGAGAGTTAGATCATCAACTAAATTTATCACTATTATTTTCATTTTGTTGTTTTTATTTTTTTTAAGAATAGTGAGTAGTTAACTAATAGTATTCTTATATAATATTTTATTTTTTTAAGAATAGTGAGTAATTAAAAATTTGAATAATTAAAAATTTATTTTAAAA
>JASKGM010033610.1:0-24782 GCA_034509205.1 Ceratonia siliqua
CAAAATAATGCCCCCAGTTCTATTGAACAATAGAAGATTTCACTCTAACCAAAACCCAATCGGCCAATAGTAATTTTCATTGAATCAATTGATATCAAACAAAGAATTCCGCTCTAAATTAATGTTAGGGATTCTAATTTCTAACAAACTGATTATGAACCAACGGCAACAAGGCATACACAGAAAATTCAAAATTCAAACTTATAAGAGAGAGAGAGAAGAAAGATACTAGAGAGGTAGCTAACGCCCAACGGGTGATGGTAGCGCACTAGCGCGTAGTGGCTGTCTGGCTAAGTAGCGTAGTGTAAAGCCGTAGAGGACCACTGAGTCACTGACCAGGGTCCAGGGACCAAGGGTAGCCGTGGGGTAGGGCAAAGCAAATATTTTCAGAGTTTGAACTTAAACTCTTGAAAAATCAAAGATTGAAGTCAAAGAATGAAGAGTTGCAGACTTACAGTTACAGAGACGAACAGACGAAGATTGAACTCTGGATTAGGGCTTAGGGGGCTAGGGGCTTAGCAACCCGGCGAACTTGCTTAGGGGCTAGGGCAAACTGAAGGCAGAGACGCAAATACTCGAAGACTAGTAGTCTGGCTCTGGACCTCTGGTAGTGCCGTAGTGTCGATTGTCGAGTGCCGTAGTGGTAAGTGGTAATGCACCGTTTTGGTTTTAGCCAAACGGCGTGTTCTGGTCTTTTGGACATGAATTAAAGGCTAAAATATATATATATATATATAACGGGCTAACCCGCTAAAACCCGCCTCGCCCCTAACCCGTTTCTGATGCAGGTCGGGCCAGCTTGACCCGTTATCTACACGGGTTCAGTATTGACAATTCGCCCTGCCCCTATGTTAAAACGGGCTGGGCCAACCCGATGGGCCAAGCCCATTTTGACAGTTCTAACTCCAATTATGAATTATCATTCAGGATCCTGAGTGGATCCTGTTCATTTCCCACCCTTAAATGGGTGGGAATGAACTTGGGTAGGAGAGGGGGCAGGGGGCAGCCCTGCACCCTTAGATTAAAACATGATTCCATCATGTTCCTTGAAACAAGAAGGGACCCAAACTAATGAATTATTGATTCCAAACCTATTGCTCTTTATCTTCTATTTAGATCTATAATAAAATCCCTTTTAAATTTACCACGTTATCTATGCTTATTTTTGGCTGTGTAATATTTTTTTCCACATCAGTAGTAACCCAATAGTAATAAAAAACAACACATTAAAAATTTGCTAAAATTTTATGAAAATTGGTTCCAAATGGGGCTTAATGGCATTTTTGGCCTCCTAGTATACCAAAAGTTTTAATTTGGTATCCTTATTTTTAATTTGAACAATTTTGTCCTCTTAATTTCATTAAAGCTTTAATTTGATCTCTCCATCTAACTCCAATTAACTCTGTGATAAAGTGTCAGTTGATTTTGATGATGTGGCCAGACTATATGCCACATCAGCAATATATCACCCTAATTATTTTACACATCAACTTAATAATTTCGACCTCATTTTATCTTAATTTCCCCCAAATCACTCATCTTGCCCATTACCCCTTGGCGCAACCATCTTCCGCAAGTCTATTAAGAAAGTCTTTGGTCGATAAATGCAAGGCATTTAAACAAATTCCCAATTTTCATATATTCCATGATTTCATGTTCAAAGCATTTTAAGATTGAGAACCAAAGACCACTTTTTACTCATTGCTAAACATATCAATCAAAACGAATTTGAAAGCTTAGAGTTAGCTTTGAGAAAAAGAGAAACACTGAGGATACCAAGTGAAAGTCAAATAGCATCAAAATAGGAGGAATTAATTGGTACAATATAAAAAATAAACCCTTTTTGAATTTTTTTTTTGTAAAATAAAACTAAAACCAAGTCAAACACATGTTTTAAAAATATTGTTTTAAAAATATTATGAAAGTGTTCCTTGAAAACTTTTAAAGTATCTGAAAATGTGGCACCTATGCTACTCTTGGAGTATGAATACTCCAAGAGAAGCTTTTAATTTTTCTTATAATTTTTATTTTAAGAAATATTTAAAAAAAATATGAAAAATAAATTAAAAAAATTTATTACACAAATATTCAAAAATAAATCAAAAAACAAAATAAAAAAATTCTTTTTATTTTTTTAAATTACTTCTTAAAATAAATTATAAAAAAATAAAAAAAAACAAATTAAAAGCTACTCTTGAATGAATACTCCAAGAGTAGCATAGAAATACGCATCTAAAAAGTGTAAAGTACCTAAGAACTAGTCAGTTTCAGATTCAAAAATAAAACTTAAACAGAAAAAGGATGGGGAGGAACACCGTAAATTTTCCTAGTTCAACCTCAATGTGAGACTTACGTCCAGGCCCCTTAATTCTCAAAGAAAATTTCTCTACTAATCAACAACTCATTTACAATCCTGGTTTTCTTTGTTCACCAAAAACAAGTGGCTTTACTGCTCTCAATGAACATAATGGTTTCCAAGCTCACCATCAACTATACACATGGTTTTCACTCTTTTACCACAAATGATCTCAAAATAAAATAGTAGATAAAGAAATAGATTCTTTTGTAGAGTAAATGGTTTATGCCTTTTGTGCTCACTATCTCTTTGGCCTTTTCTTTTACAACAGCTAGTCATTTCACCTTTCCCCTTGAATCGTTGCCTCCAATATGGGATTTTTTTTCCATGATTGTTGCAGCTTCCTTCTTTAAGCTTATTTTAAAATCAGAGTATCTTGATTTGGGTCGAAGATTTGTAGCTTCCATCTTTGGCTTTTTCAGCTTCGCTGATATGCTTCATTGTAGCGTGATGTTTGTACTTTCCATTTTAGACCAATTCTTCTTCTTCCTTGACCCATTGACTTTGGCTTAGAGAGAGGACTTTCCTTTCTTTGTGTAGTTTTCTTTTCCTTATTTTAGATTTCATGCTGAGAGAGAGGATAACATTTTAATGCTTTGCGCACAATGGATAAAAGCAAGAAGGATTTAGAGTGTGGGAGTATCTCTTTTCAACATAGTGATTATTCAAAAGGAAATACTAAATAAAGCACCAATATTAACAAGATTAATCATACAAAATGTTTTGTCAACATAGTGACAGCCATTTGTAGGATAAAGTATTAGTATTCTATACAAATTAGAGTGTCAATATTTAACACAATGCCATCAACATATCAATCATATTATAAACATAATTTTGAAAGTTTCTTTTCTTGTTAGCAAAATATACAACATAATATGTAGTGCATTTTAAAAAAATTTGCATATCTATTTCTTAAAAAGAAATCAAAGTTTAGCATTTTACAGACAAACCAATATTAAAGCACGATAAGACTGAAAATCTTAAGCATAAAAAACTTTATAACAATATCATTTGCTACATGTTAGAATAAGAATTTGAAACATAGTTTGCAAGCTAATACAAGTTATGATTTTAGAGACAACTTCCTTGTTTTATGATGATTGCTGCCCCTGAGTGATTTTTTCTTGAATGAAGTTCTACCTGAATTTATGACTCCGCCTCAATCTTTGAACCTGCAAGATTAGCTAAAATATATCTAAACACACCAGGTATATCCAAGCATAGCTTTATTTACAAGGACATTCGCATAGCTTCAGAACAGTAATTAAACCAATAATCATCAATAATTACTCCAACAAATAGTTTTGCAAGAAGCATAGTCATATAAGTTATGCATGCATATTTTTCTCCCACTTTTATCATCATTCAAAAGATGAGATGAGCTGAAAACTAGTCAAAAACAGAGATAGCAGATTAAGTATAGACCCAACAAATGTTCAATTACCAAATATGTGACTTAAGAAAAGTCAACTACCTCAGAAATTAGGTCCATAACAATTGTGAGGTACCCCAAAAATTTTGAGAGAGCAGCCTGAATAAATCAGAATCACAGCAAATCATGTTAGATTGGTTTTCACATATATACAAGGCAAGCAAAAATATGATAGTATTGCACAAATCAAAAAAGAAATTCATACTAGACTTGTTGACATTAATTTGACAATAAGCAAACAATTTCAAAATATACCAGTAAGCTTAAAAAAATTTGTTGAGAAAAATCATGTAAAAGTTTTGATGTGCCAACTAATCATAAAGAAAAATTAGCTAGAAGAGGATGATAAACTGCAAAGAGCAAGCAACATCTAGAAAAGGAAGAACAAGCAGAAGTTATAAACGAAACAAATCCAAAAAAAAAACTTTGAGTCAGGAGTGAAAAGGTTTTAGCTGATTTCTAGTCTAACACTATGAGGGAAATCACCAAGATTACAAGCATATCTTACAAGATTTTACAACCACTCCAAGTTAACTTACTCACACTAAGTTTTCTTAAGAACCCAGCTAAACTCTAAGGTTCAAGCACTCTGTTTTTTACACCTTACATCTAGCAACCTATCACACAAGATTTTCTCTCAGGCTCAATCTAGCAAACCTTACAATATTTTTTATGATGAAAGAAAGTTACTCGACTCCTAAACTTTTTGAATATTCTGGAAATAGTTCAAGGAGTTCTCTCTCTTTTAAGCTTAAGACACTTTGCACCGAATGAAGGCTTGCTCTTGGTTTTCCATCTCATTACAATTTTTTTTCCTTCTTCAACATGTTATAGCTTTTATAGTTAGATTTGAAGCTCGTTGTCTTGCTAGTCATTTGAGAGCATACATGATGAATTCTCTTTTGCAGGTTTCACACTTGAATCCTTTTTGGTTTTTGGTCAATATAATTTGTATCTACAAACTTTACATCTTTGAATAAAATCAAAGATGGAACATTAATCAATAAAATAATGAAATTATTTGCTTTTGTAAAAAATAATGAATTCAAGAACTTATCCACTTTTTTAGGCAAAATGGAGATGAAGGGCAGTGGCTTCCTACAAGGTGTGCTTGGGGAGTGGATGTAGGATTTAACTTTTGTTGGGTCTGAACCACTATACTTCCTGGTGTGATTCTTCCTTATTCTTATCTCTTTAATTTTGCTTACTCTATATCTTTGATTAAATACTAACATCTCACTATCTTCATACAAAAGATTACATCATTACATTTCACTCTAAGATCTTGTTTAAATCAAGAAAATATTGATTTTGTTAAATCAAGAAGTTTATTTTGATTATTAAAGTACTTTCATTATTTCTCATTCACCATTTTTTTATTGTCTTAACTGAAAGAAAATTTCTTGTTGATCATTTAAGAAATACTTCTTAGTTGCTGGAAAATTTTTTAAGTATTTATAAACACCTAATTCAACCCCCCCTTGGGTGTTCGTTGCTAATTGAACTAACAAGTGATGTCAGAGCTTCAATTTCTATTTTCAGGTTTAACGGCCTTGAGAAAATACCATATTAGCAATATGAATCCAAGCAACGTGATAGAAGGTCACTCTACCAACAGACCACCTTTCTTCGATGGCCATAACTAGACTTATTGGAAAGAAATGATGAGAATATTCATACAGTCTATTAACTATCAAGTGTGGCAAGTAATTGAAAATGGTCCTCATACACGTAGCAAAACAGTTGATGGTGTAACAATACCAAAACTAGAAGGTGAATGGTCTTATACATATATCAAGCTAACGGAAACAAATGCTAAAGCCATCAATTTTATGAACTGTGTAGTGAATGTTGAAGAATATAGAAAAATCTCAAAATGCAAAACTGTAAATGAAATGTGGGAGAAACTTCAAATTACTTATGAAGGAAATCAGAAGTCAGAGAGACAAAGATTGATATGTTAGTTCATGACTATGAACTATTCAAGATGAAAGAAAATGAAAGGATTGAAGAAATGTTCAAAATACTATACAGTATCATTAATGACTTGGATGCCTTAGGAAAAACATACTCCATCAAGGATTTAGTAAAAAGAATGCTACAAGTCCTTACCAAGCATTGGCATGCAAGGATTACGGCTATACAAGAAAGACAGAATCTGAATGAAATGTCTTTTGATGAATTAAGAGGAAATTTAATTGCTTATGAAAATAATTTCATGTGAGATGAAGTTGGAAGCTCACATCAGATCAAAAGTATTGCTCTCAAAGCTAATGAAGAAATATCTGATTCTAAGCAAGAAAAGGAATTTGACTTCCTTACAAGAAATATATATAGATTTTACAAAAGGAATAACTTCTATCCGCCAAAGGAACAAGCTCTCTATTACGAATGCAAGAAGCCAGGACATGTTAAGGCTAACTGCCCTCTCCTAAAAAAGAAACACTTTAAGGGAAAGAAAAAGAAAGAAATGGTTGTAGAATCAACTTAGAGTGATGAATGATGATGATCAATCTGACTCGACATATATTGACAGTGAAGAGGAAGAGTAAACAGCAAATCTATATCTCATGGAAAATGATCAATCAGAAGAAAAGGTAATCAATGCTAACCAATCTTATTCAATTAATGAATTACAAGAAGCTTTTAACTTACTATTTGAAAACTTCAACATATTAAGCATGAAATACTAGCTTAAGGAATCACACCACATCACTAACAAGGAATTAGAGAATCTCATAAATGAAAAAGATGCACTAAATTAGGTTAAAGAAAAGCTAAAAAGTGAAAATGAATCTCTTCAAGACAAGGTAGAACCTTTAGAAATTAAAATTGCAAAATTTACCTATAGTTCTTCTCAGTTAGATACTATGCTCAGTTCTCTAAGGAACCCTCTCAATCAAATTGGTTAAGCAAGTATGGATACCCAAAGGTTCCCTAGTTCCCAAAGGAGTTTTCACTGACCCTCCAAGACCTAAAACAGTTTGGATACCTAAATTTGACTAAAATGATTGTAGGTGTGCTTGAGCTCAAAATACAAAAAGGATTAATGGTATCTTGATAGTGGCTGCTCAAGGCACATGACTGGCAATGCCATAAATTTTTACTTTCTTGAAGGAAAAGAAGGAGGAGTAGTAACCTTCGATGACAACAAGAAGGGTAAAATTATTGGCATTGGTAAAATCCCTATAAACTTCTCTTCTATAATTGATGATGTTTATCTTGTTTATGGTCTGAAACATAATTTAATTAGCATTAGTCAACTATGCAATAAAGTGCACAAGGATGTCTTTGAAACATCAAAATGCACCATCTTTGACACCCATGATGGTAAAATCCTATTTTATGGGATTGGGCAAGAAAATGTGTACATCGTACATTTAGAATATATATCTTTAAAAACACTTAATTGTCTTGCATCCATTATTGATGAAAATTAGTTGTGGCACAAAAGACTAGGTCATGCCAGCATGCATCTAATTTCAAAATTATCAAAGAAAAAGCTTGTCATTAGTTTGCTTAAACTAAGATTTGAGAAAAATCACATTTGTGATGCTTGTAAAAAAAGGAAGCAAACTAGAACCTATTTCAAAAGTAAAGATCATGTTTCTACAACCAAGCCTCTAGATTTTCTTCACATGGATCTATTTGGTCCCACTAGATTCAAAGCATGGGTGGAAAAAGATATGGATTAGTCATTGTTGATGATTTCTTTATATATACTTGGGTTTTCTTTCTTGCTCACAAGGATGAAAGTGTCAACCTTTTTGAAAACTTTTGTAAGAAAGTTCAAAATGAAAAGAGTGAAAACAAATCTTTTGAAAACTTTTGTGAAAAATTTGGCATTAATCACAACTTTCCTGCTCTAGGAACTCCATAACAAAATGGAGTTATGAAAAGAAAGAATAGAACACTTCCTAATATGACAAGAACAAAGTTGTGTGATAATGGGCTTCCTCATAAATTTTGGGCTGAAGCCATGAACATAACTTGTTATATCTTGAATATATGCTTAATAAGACTTATCCTGAATAAAACTCCTTATGAGTTATGGAAATGAAGAAAACCTAACATTAGCTACTTTCACACATTTAGATGTAAGTGCTTTATTCTTAACAATGAAAAAATATCATATGGGTAAGTTTGATGCAAAAATTGATGATGGAATATTCCTTGGTTACTCTATGACCAGTAAAGCTTTTAGGATTTACAACAAAAAAAAAACATTATCTATAGAAGAGTCTGTTCATGTTGTTTTTTATGAAACTGCTTCTATCCTAAGTAAACAGCAATCAAATTTTGATGAAGATGATGAAGTTACAAAAGGGAAAACCTTCAGATTAAATAACTTAAATCTAAGAGATGAAGATGAATAATAGGAAGAGCCCTCTGAAAGAAATAAGAACATTGAACAACCTATAGAGCAAACTCAAGAAAATCTCAATTAAAGCCAAAGAGAGCAACCTATAGACCAAGACAATAATGAGGAAAATCATAATGAGCAAGGTGAACCACTAACTAGAATTCCTCAATAATGAAAAAAGACTCCATCATATCTTTTTGAGTTCATTATTGGGGATCCATCACAAGAAGTCAGAACTAGAGCTTATTACAGAAGCATGAATCACATGGTCTTTATGTCACAAATAGAACCTAAAAATGTAAAAGAAGCACTTGAAGACTATTCATGGATCTTAGCTATGCAAGAAGACCTACATCATTTTGAAAGAAACAAAGTCTGGACTCTTGTTCCTACACCCATTCATCAATCAATTATTGGTACTAAATAGGTGTTTAGAAACAAATTGGATGAAGCAAGTAATGTGGTAAGAAATAAAGCAGAATTAGTTGCTCAGGAATATAATTAGCAAGAAGGTATTGACTATGATGAAACCTTTGCTCCTGTCACTAAATTAAAATCCATTAGAATGTTATTTGCTTTTGCATGCTACAAAGGCTTTAAATTATTTCAAATGGATGTTAAAAGTGCTATTATAAATGGATTTTTAAATGAAGAGGTTTATGTTAAACAACCTCCATGCTTTGAGTAAGTTGACTTTCCAAATCATGTTTTTAAACTAACTAAAGGCCTTTATGGTCTTAAGCAAGCACCTAAGGCATGGTATGAAAGGTTGAGTACATTTTTACTAAAACATTATTTCACTAGAGGAACAATTGACACTCTCTTATTCACAAAATGCAGAAAACATGACATATTAATTGTTCAAATATATGTTGATGATATTTTTTTAGTTCAACTAATGAGTTACTTTGCAAGGAATTCTCTATCTTGATGAAAAGTGAGTTTGAAATGAGCATGATGAAAGAAATGACATTCTTTCTCAGGCTTCAAATCAAATAATCTCAAGAAGGAATCTTCACCAGTCAATCAAAATACACCAAAGAACTACTAAAGAAATATGACATGGATAAAGTCAAATAAGCCAAAACTCCAATGAAAAGTTATATTAAATTAGAAAATGATGAACAAGGTAAATCAGTTGATCAAAAGCTCTATCGAGGTATGATTGGCTCTCTTCTTTATTTAACTACAAGTAGACCTAATATTTCCTCTAGTGTATGCTTATGTGCTAGATTTCAAGTTGGCCCTAAGGAGTCTCATTTTAGTGTTGTAATTGCTTTGATCTTTATTGATATTTTGATGCTGATTTTGGGGGTTGTAGAATAGATAGAAAAGTACTAGTGGAACATGCCAGTTCTTATGACATTGCTTAAGTTCTTGGCATAGTAAGAAACAAAATTCTATTGAACTCTCTACAACTGAAGCAGAATATGTAGCAGCTGAAAGTTGTTGTGCACATATCCTTTAGATGAAACACCAATTAAAAGATTATGGTCTAAAATTTGAAATAGTTCTAATCAAATGTGACAACACTAATGCTATCTATCTCTCTAAAAGTCCCATACATCATTCCAGGACTAAGCACATAGAAATTAGGCATCACTTTCTTAGAGATCATTCTTAGAAAGGAGATATCCAATTAGAGTTTGTTAGCACCACAAATCAACTAGCTGACATCTTTACAAAACCCCTTAATGAAGATAGCTTCCTAAAATTCCTTAGAGAAATAGAAATGGCAAATCCTGTGTAATAAGAATGTCTAGTTGCTCATTACTTAAAATTATGCTTGATCGACCACTTGCTATTGACAATGTTAAATAGATTAAGAAATTCAAATTTTGTCAACTGTCAAGATTAGTTTTGAATTACTGCCAACTGCATTTACTATGCACTTATGCATTACATGTCAAATCAAATTAAATGTGGGCAAATGGTGTATTCAGGGCAAACATAAAATCTCTCACTCACTTGCACCTCTTTACACTCAAAAAACTATTGTTACCCTTGTTCTTCTGGTAACCCACTTCGTCACTCTCGGTTTAAATCTCGTTTCATTTGAAAGCCATAATCTTTAACCTAAAAACCAAATCACTCACTCTTATTCCCTCAAAAATGGCCTCTTCATCCAAAGTCGATGAGAAAAGGAAGTTGCATGAAGGTGCTGGGTTTGGTTCTAAAAAGACAAGACTATCAGAGTTCCAAAGACAATCCAAGACGAGAATGCTACTACTACATACAACAAGGACAACATGTATGCATTTCTCTTTTGTTTCTCATTAAATCTGGTCTTTAAGTAATTGTGTTTTTACTTAATCAATTGCATTCAAGTAAAATTTTGCAAGATCATCTGTGCTTTCAGCCATGAATAAATTAAAGTGGGAGATTTGGATACAATTTGTCAGATTCTTTGTTATTATGATATAATTTGTCAAATTCACCATTTAACTATGATAATCTCAATATATGTGTAACTTGTAAGTATATTGAGTGGTCAATTCATTCATCAACCTTTCAATTTCCTCCCACCTAAACAAAGACTTTCCTCCCATATTAACACCATTGTTTTCCTATAGATGTATGTTATGAATAGTTATACTCTTTTTAAAATTTCCAGTTTTAAAAGATATATATACATATATATATATATATGATATAAAATATAAAAAGCATTGTATTAAAAGAGGTAATTGTAAAATCACCAAGAGAAAAGTTGAAGAGATATATAAAGTATTGTATTAAAACAAAGTATTGTAGTACAAAAGAGTAATTACAGTAATGTAAAAACTTACAAAAGTGTTGTAAGAAGGCAAGAAAGCTCGAATTACAAGTGTTTAAATCTTAAAATCTAAAGGAGCTCTAAATGCTGGTAAGAAGCTGATGCCTTCCTTGTGTGGTATGAGGGCCTTTTATAGGCAAAGATGAGCAGACTTCATTTGAATCCGTTGCGGATTTTAAACCATTTAGAATCCGTATACTGTTTGATAAAGTAATTTTGTCTGGTAGTGTGACATGCTTTTACTGTTTCATAAAGCATTTTTGTCTTGTAGTCTTTTGGTCAGAAGCTTTTGTCTTGTCAAGAGTCTTGTCTTGTCGCCTACTCGAACTATGATAGATTCGCTAGGTGAGCTGGATCTAGGTCTATGCCAAAATAGTCATCCTCGTTAAGGGGAGTGCAGTCTGAGGTGACATCATCTTGTTCATCTTCTCCAATAGAGGTTACTGTATCGGAGATAGCCTTGAATTTTTGTGAAAATTCTTTATCAGATTTAGCTGCTATAAGGCTAGCTATAATCTAGGATCTGGTAGTCAAGAATTGGCTTTCTTGTTGGAGGATTGCTCTATTGACGTTTTGTGAACTGTTGGATAACCATTTTTTAACAGCATCCGTGTCGATGAGCTTGATATTAAACTCAGTCCACTGTTTAATACTAATGTCTCTACCTACCCAGGGTTGAGGGAAGGGCATTTTGTTGACAAAAGTGTATAACCTGTGTCCTTCTTGATATTTGGTTTTGGTTTTAAAGAATCGATAAGATTCAAGGACCTGTGTTGGCATAATTTATGTGGTTGGACCAAAGGTATAAAACTATTCAACAAACCATTGTAGATAGGAATATATATATGTGTGTGTGTGTGTGTGTGTGTGCGCGCGTGCAACTGTGACGTCTGATTCTTGGTTTGTTTAGTGTTGAGGAGATTATTTTTATTATTAGCAATTGAACAACCTTAATCATTCAGTAATGTGAATCCAAAAATAGTCAATTTTGGTGGGATATATATGTGCTAATTAAAATAAGGACACTTATATTTTTATTTTAGGGGTATTTTCAACAGGTACTGGTGGATATATATATATATATATATATATATGGTTTGTAGCAAAAAGTGACCCCAGAAAAAAGTTGAATTATTCAATTATGTATTATGTTCATTATGCCTATCAATTTTTTATTTTTTATTATTAATATATGTGGGCAAGTAAACCTAATGATATATCATTATCAAATATGTATGCTATATATATATATATAAATGAGAGAAAGAACGAGGGGAGAATATAAAGTTGTGGATTCCATAAAACTAGAGTTGAATGATAGGAAGCCTTGAATATTTTAGAGAATATAAATACTATTACCTAGATGTTTGTATAGCTGTTACCTTTTGTTCTTGTTCCATTAAGACTGACTTGTTTGTTTAACATTCAAAACTTGTTTCACATCATTTTCAACCAAAAGCCATACAACTTTTGACAACTCTTCTCTCTAATTTCTATATTTATTTAAAACATTCATTTAATAACCACTTAATTAAAAAATTATAAAATTTTTTAAGGAGAGATTATTTTATTATAAATGTGTTATGGGTAGCAAATAATGAGGCATTATGCTAGCAATAGGTAGAAGCCATAGCTTGGGATAATTGCGAGTCTGCGACATACATTTAAGCTCTATATTTTTTATTATAGATAAAGAAAAAATTTAAAATTTCAATTATAACTTAACTTTATTCTTAAAAATTAACTTGAAATAGAGATGATTTTCCCTGAATCCTTTGGGATTTTTTAATATGAATAATATAAAAAAAATTAGAATTTTAATTATAACCTAAGTGATAATACATAATTTAATTCAAGTAAGGTGTGCTAAAGATGTAAATTAAACGAGAAAATACCTTTTTTTCCATGTGGTGGTTGACAAATCTTACTAACTTTCCAAAAAAGAATGAAAAAAGTCACATCTAGCTAGTAATGACCAACTCCTATCAAACAATTAATTGGGAATTGTCCTAATTAATTGCCACATTCCACAACTCATTGCTTTTTAAAATCTCACAATAGTTGACATTCTACTCTAAAATTGATTCTTATTATATGTGTGATGTGCATAAAAGAGTTAAATCCAACTTCATTAGGATTTTATTTAAAAACAAAAAACAAAATTGGTTCCCTTTTTCTTCTTGGTCCAACTTGGCAAACGATGATCCAATTCTTTTTATTTGATCCATCAGAATATCCATGTATTATCTCACTTTATTTTGCTTTTCTCTTACAGATTTATTACACATTTGTCATGGATTCCCTTTGTGAGAATAATTGTCACGAAGGATTATTCGTGAGTATGGCTGTCACTAGCATGACAAAATTATAACAGTTAAGCATCCATTAGAATTTTTGTCAGAAACATCATTTCTTATGGAATTTTGATTTGTTTCTCACGGATTCTTTCCATAAAAAAAACTACATTTTTTTTGTAGTGTTCCTTCACCAAAAACGAGTAGTTTTACTGCTTACAACAAACAAGATTGATTCCAAGCTCACCATCAACTATTCATATGGTTTTCACTCTTACTACAAACGATCTCAAAATAAAATAATAGATAAAGAAAGTGACTCTCTTGAAAAGTAGATGGTTTATGCCTTTTGTGCTCACTATCTTTGTCTTTTTCTTTTAAAATAACTCACATGGAATGAATAAAATTAAAGCAGTAATCTGTAAATATTTCTTATAGGTTTAGATGCGTAGCTTTTTGTGTGTCTTTCTTACAATGTTTCTTCTTCCTCTTTTTTTAATTCTTCCATAGTTCCTTTTCCCTTGAACCATTGCCTTCAATATGGGATTTGATTTTCCATTATTGTTGCAGCTTCCTTCTTTAAGCTTATTTCAAAATCAGAGTATCTTGATTTGGACCGAAGATTTGTAGCTTCCATATTTGGCTCTTTCAACTTCGCTGATATGCTTCATCATAGCATGATGTTAATTTGTACTTTCCATTTTAGATCAATTCTTCTTCTTCATTAACCCACTTCGGCTTAGAGAGAGGAAATTCATTTCTTTGTAGTTTTCTCTTCCTTTTTTCTTTCTTGCACTTAAAGTTTTGCAGAGCATATATGGAAAACAAAAGAAAGTAAAGAATATTGCCTTTAATAGTTAAGGTTTTATTCTTCATTGACAAGAAAGAGAGGTCTTGGTTTTTGTCTAACAACGAGCAGTCCAAGATTTCCCAGCTATAGATTGCTTAACATGGACTTGAGGAAGGAGAAGGTTGTGCCACAGGGAAATCTCCGAGAGGGGTGATTTGGGAGAAATTAGGATAAAATGATGTGCAAATTATTAAGTTGGTATTAAAATAATTAGGCTAATGTGTCATTGATGTGGCAAATATTCTGGTCACGTCATCAAAGTAATTGACATGTCATCACAGAATTAATTGAGGATAGATGGAAGGACCAAATTGAAACTTTAATAAAATTAAGATGACAAAATTATTTAAATTGAAATTAAAGGAACCGAAGGTATATTAGGGGGCTGTTTGTTTGGGCTTATCAGAGAAGGAGTTTTCTACTTCTTCTGTAGGAAGAATAACTTTTTTTTTAAGGAGAAGTTGTTTTATGTTTGGATGCAATAATTTAGAAGGGTTTTTGAAGTAAGATAAACAACTTTAGAAATGAAAGTTTCTCTCTCTTCTTATTTTTCTCCTTATCAGCAAAAGTTAAAAATTTTAACTTCTCCTATAAGGAGGTTTTCTCCATTTTCATTAACTTATCCGTTTTCTATAAGCCCAAACAAACAGGTATATTTTTATTTGAATGACTTATTTTTTAAAAATAAGTAACTTATTTTCAAAATAAGTCCAAACAAACAGGCTATAGGAGGACCAAAAGTATCATTAAGCCATTCTTATTTGGTGTTTTTCGCTATTTTTTCTTTCTTATTATTTATAAAAATTAATTATCTAATTATAAAAAGTGATTATTGTGTTATAATTATAACATAATAGTCACTTTTTATAACTCAATAATTATTTTTTATAAAGTGTGAAATAAAAATAAAAATGGATGAATAGTAAATAATACCATATAAGAATTTGGTACCAAATATTATGTAGAAACTTAGTGTCTCATTAGACACTTATAAATAATTTCCAAAATTTTAGGGATATTTTAATATTATTAAAAAATTGATAAAATTAAAAATTAAAAATATGAAATATTTATAATTTATAAATTGCTAGACAAGTTGAAAAGGGATTTGGGTTTCGAGAGGCCACTATGGTCAAAGATTTTAAGAATCCTCAGTCGAAATTTCATTTCCAACATGAAAAGCATGTGGTGGGTCTAAATTTTTGAATAATAATCACACACAAACATGATATTTTGACATAATTTTCATTCTTTGTAGAATTCAAGCTATAATGTTATTTACTATTTTTCACAAAATACAGAGTCACTATATTATTTCAATATTTGTTGTAAAGAAAAAAATGTCATGTCACAATCCTGTGCAAGTGATTGGCGTAGGAAACTACTAATAAGATGATGCCTACAAGCCTTCACATGTACAGATGCACTAGTAATGACACAGCACAAGACTATATGCAAGAACCCCCCTTATTTTTAACACAAGACCATGTACAATCTAATCCAACTGTCCAGGACCATGGTTGTTACTCCATTTGTCTTCCAATGATACCTACATATAAAGCTAGAGGAACAAAGTAAAGGAGAGGTGAGTCACAAGCTTAGTGAGATGAAAAACTTCTACCTAAAGGTACAAGTTTGAAAATAAATTAGATATATTTAATATATGTAAAGGTATATGAAAGTTTATTGAATCCCAAGTAAAGAAACTAAAATGACATCAATATTATATTTTACCAAAACAAAAAAGTCAACTGGAACTATCAGAGCAAATTAAATCCAGTTTCAAGTCAATATTTGATTTTTGTCCAGAACAGAAAATCAATTTATGATCACCCAACAAATCAAACTTTAACAAGATGAAATATTTATGAAAAATGAATATTCTTAAATGGAATAAAAGCAAGTGCAGAAGGATGAATCTATTGCCCATTCACATGAAGAACTCTCACAGAAACAGATAACACGTAGCAGATATTCATTTCCAGAATAGAGCTCCTAGTCAAATACAGATATCAAATAACAGAAAACAGATATTTCGATCAGGAGCCAAGCTCACGGATGGTGATATTTCAAAACATAGTCCATGGACATACGGATAAGCTAGGTGCACCCAGGGTTTCTCTATGAAAGTAGCAAAAGATCCACAAAAAACCATTTTATAATTTCATAACTCATAGTATATTTTTGCTGAAAATAATAGAATATCATAAGATTTAAAATAATGTCCATTTATATTATAGAACTAATGAAACCAAAATTTAATGGTAAAGTACTTTATAGCTCACAAGAAATCATATATTAAGGGACCTTGTAACAATTCCTTACTTATACAAGACTAAACCTGTTTCCATTTACCTCTTTATAATTAAAACAATAAAAGAACAATAACACTTTAAGTTTAGAAATCAAGAAAACATCATCAAAGACCAATTTGGATTGGTTCCCATATAGACAGAATAAGCAATATATATGTATATATAGAAAATTCTTGTAACCAAAGACAGAATTTTCGCTCACCGATTTGAAGTGTTAAACACTTTCACTAGTCCAAGTTGTTTTTCAATTCTTAATGACCCTCTTCAGATTAAGTTTGCTTGAGGTTTCTTGAAGTTTCTCCTTCTCTAATTATCATTGCAGAAACATGAACATTTTAAAAAGATATGAAAACTTGAACTTTTAATTCCTAATGAAAATCCAAGAGCTTCCCTCCTCACTTTTTTTTTTTAGAAGTGAAGTCTAAAAATTTAGAACTAAATAAATTTACCTAATAGTGGTTCAAAGCTCTAAAATAGTCTCAAAGGTTGACTTGAAAGACTTTTATCACAGCCTCCCTAGAATGTTTAGAAAAAGAAAATCAGCCATATATATATATATATATTTTTTTTTTTTTTGGTTCCACTTTTTAATTTTGCTAACATCAAGTATACCGAGAAAGTTATAAAAGAATTGAAGAAAATAAGGGAAGGGAAAAGGAATATGGGAGAAGTAATTACCCATTTTTATAGCAAGTTTGCAAAGATCTTCCTCAACATGTAATTATACTGGCCAAGAATGGAGGAAGAGAAAGTAGCGTGAGAGAGAAAGAAGATAAAGTGGGGATAGCTACTTCAAAACAGATCACAGCGCATTCTTCAAACAAACGCACAGTAACTTAGCCAAGAAAAACTAAGGGAAATGAGAAACACTACTTGAATGGAAACAAGCTAATTTACGCAGCGGTTGAGTGATGGAGAAGACCGATATCTTCTGGACTGGGTGATCTCTGGTGGAGGAGAAAGTGTGCTTGCAGGAGAGGCCACGTATTTCCTTATAGAAATCTAGAATTTTCCTTTACTAAATGTCCCAACAAAAAAAGCTTTCTTAAGAAAACCTATGAAATTTTTGGAATGGGCCAAAAGTGCTGCTGGGTCCTTATTTACAAGATATTTTGAAGGCTTAGCTGTGGGTTCCAGAAATTTTTAAAATACTATGACTTTCCAAAATTATCAAATCATGAAACATTTTAAAAGAAAAGAAGCGTCTTATTGATTAATTAGAGATAAGGGTTATATTAAAATTGGATTTTTTCAAAGAATTTCAATTAAAAAAAAGGGTTATTTAAATATACAAAAAAATTTAGACTCAATTATAAAATTTTGCTCTCACATTGCGTTTTCCCCTAAAAAAAATATTACCCACCAAGATGATCATTACAACTTACAAGAGAGAAATAAAATCCTAATTATCAAGGCTATTAAAACCCTTGTTCTGGTAGCTCCTCAAAATTCAAATTATTCTTCAATTTTTTTGCTAGTATAAAAATGTATTGTTTTTAAATATTTTATATTATCAATTTTCTAAGAGTATAAAAAAGTTTTTATAATTTTATTAAATTTCAATATGGTCTCTATTTTTTTTATTACAATTGAGTTAGTGTTGATGTTAAAAAAAGAAATCTGTTAGGAGGAAAAACAATTGCACATGGAGTTCCAAACTTCCACATATAGGGGTGAGGACAATGACAAATTAAAAAATTTGAAATTTTAAGAATTCAACCCTATATAAGGACTTAATTAAAAATTTATTAAATTTATAAAGATATAATTTTAATTAAACCAATAATTTTTAATAAAATATTACATTAAAAAAAGATATAAATTAATCTCAAATTAATAGTGTAAAAATATTACCACCCATTTCATTTTCCAATTGTAAATACAATTTGTTTTTCAAATTAATTATGTTGTGGCTTAAATAATAAATAACGTAAGCCGTGACGTTTGCAACGATGCTCTCTTATTGGCCTGGGTTTGTCTTATTAAACCTTTTTTCTTGGCTTGCTTTGTGTCTTGTTTCAACTAGTATAACTCGCTCATGCATGTAATAGTGTCAAGCACTGTTCCTCATTTGTCTCGAACCATTGCTGAAAGCCAGGCAATGATTCAATCTTAGAGCGTGTTCTCACCATTCTAGCTGTTCATTCCTTTTGTTGAAGCTATCAATGCTATGCTATTGATTTTCGCTCTTCTGCTACCAGTTAGTTTTCTTCTTTGTTCATTTGCTGCAAAAAGTTTCGTAAAAAGAAGAAACAAGTGTTGCTTTTAATTTTGAATAGCAGATCATAAGATGGGCTTTGCTGCAAACTTTAAGACTAATATAGTCTGGGTTCATCTGGGCTTTCAAGTATGAAGGAAAGATGTTGGAATCACACTCATATTTTTTTTATGATGATTTTCTTTAGGAGTCAAGTACAGAGTGGTGTTTCTTTCATTTTTGTGTCCTTTATTTTCTTTCCATAAAAATTTGAAAGATGTCTGCGGTTTGCTGTTGCAGTTACTCCCTCCCAAGTAAAATTAGAGATCTTTAAACATCGTTGGTGAGATTTTTGGAGGGTATCCGTGACGAGGGACCATGGCTTTTGAGCCATTAATTTGGTACTGCCAGCCGGCAGCAAACGGCATCTGGGCTAAAGAAGTAGACAGTGCTTTTGGGTCCTATACACCTTGCGCGATTAACACTCTTGTGATCTCCATCTCCAATTTGGTTCTTACCGGTCTGTGCTTATATCGAATATGGCTGATTTGTAACAATGCCAGAGCTCAGAGGTTTTCTTTGAGGTCAAATTACTATAATTATATGCTCGGACTGTTGGCTGGTTATTGTGCTGCTCAACCTTTACTGAGATTGATAATTGGCATTTCAGCCTTCGACTTGAATGGAGAAACTGGTTTTGCTCCTTTTGAGGTGGGTATGTCTTTTGTACTCCATTAAAATTAATTAGCATGCATATATGTTAATCAAAGTTGATAGTTGATGGCTTTAGTTCTTGTAGTTAAATAGGATGAGTTATATGTCATTCTGCATCAAAGTAACATTTAATATGATTGGAAGGTGCAACTTTGAACCCTATCAGTTTCTGTCCTCTAGCAGATAACAGCTCTGATAATCGAAGCACTTGCTTGGTGCTCAATGTTAATTCTCATTATCATGGAAACTAAGATTTATATACGACAATTTCGGTGGTTCGTGAGGTTCGGAGTCATTTATGCTTTGGTGGGAGATCTTGTAATGCTTAACGTTCTTCTGTCAGTGAGAGATTACTGCAGCAGGTTGGTTATTTATGTAAATTCCCTCGTTTTCTCTTTTGGGCTAATAATTCCCTCGTTTTCTATTTCAATTATTCTTCTCAGCAGCTGAGTTATTATGGTTTGATTGCTTATGTCTTTTGTCCTGCATTAATATATATAATTCATTGTGATAGACATATGCTATGATATGTACATTTATGAAAAGCATGCTCAGCATAATAAAAATAGCGAACTGTTCCTTTTGCTTACATCGTTTTAATCTGCTATTTTGGGGTAACAATGTATTTCTCTAGATGTACAAGACTGTGTGGGGAAGGATATTAAAATAATGAACATAAGATATCAACTTGAGACTATGCATGGCAACACACTTGAATTTACCCTTAGAAAGCAATGCTTGCTTTAGAATATGAACATATATTACTATAACTCAGTTATTTGTGAAAGGATTTTCACTTTCAGGTGGGTTATGGTTAGGATCAGGATCTGATTCCGAAGAAGGGGAAATGAACTTTGGCCATATCTGTGTTGAAAAATAAGTATCATACATTATTGATTGGTGCTGGAATTTATTATTTTCTGTAAAATTGAGCTGCTGTATTAGCTTAACAAAAAACCATGCTAGTCACATAGCATGCTATTGGTGGCAATTTTCATTAGTTGAAAAATCACAACATGGGGTGTATCAGAACTCAATGTATCAGTATTACAGAGTACTGAGGGTCATCTTCATTAGTTGAAACAAGTAGGCTTTTGTAAGCGGCAATTTTACCCACTTCCATAATGAAGTATGATTGCAACATGTGTATTTGATATATTTGATAATTTGTTAACGAAGAACAGTATTCCTTTATATGTGTTGACCTTTTCAATGCATTCTGTTTTGAACGGTCATCATAGCTATTAAAGCAATGAATGCATCATGAATGTGGCATCAGCTGCTGTAGTTTTTATAGAAAGGAATACCACTTCGTTCATGCAGCAATAGCATCATACTTCCTCTTTGATTTTGCCCTTGCAGATCTGCACTGTTTCTGTACATCAGCACTCTTTTCTGCCGGGTCTTTTTTGTTTTTCTCCTCGTTTCTGTTAAATTGAAGTTTTAAATAAGATTCATTATGCTTGTATTTTTCTTTCATATTAAGAAATGGGCTCTTGAATAAAGTTGGCAACTAGTGTTAGATACTTTATAAAAATCTTTGGCTAAAACCAAGATGGTAATGATTGCCTGCCTTGGCCTTGGTCAATGCAATTCGGCTTGGATGAAGTACTTTGGTAGCAAGTCAGTTTGTACACTCAAATTATAGTTATAATTATAGTCTTTGTATCTCTGGTTTGGAAACTGTGGCTTTGGCTGTTAATATAGGCACTTCTGGAGGACCAATATTAGCATAACTATTCACAAAATGTTTCTTGGGGCAATACATACCGATGTGTTCAAGTAATGTATGAAAAGTTTCATAGGCTGACTATTCAAGTATGGTCCTAAATATGGCATGGTAGGTAAACCTGATCTTAACCTGAATTTCAGGCCTCTTCTGTTTTGAAAGGTGTGGTTTAAGAATGAAGAACCATTATAGCACCTTCTTGTAACTCATTTAAATTGGCCTAAGAAAATGATTTAGTTAAGCCACCATAAAACAATTGAGCTTTAAATTATGCTATCTTGTTGATTCATTTCATCTATAAACTCAGCAATGAACTTTTTAAGTCTACTTTCCTGATGTAGGTGTTATTTGGAACTCTGCTTCTTGTTTACATTCCTAATTTAGTTCCTCATGATGGCTATGTAACAATGCAAGCTGTGTTTCCTGAAAATGCTGAATATGAACCACTTCGTGGAGAAGAGCAAGTTTTCCCTGAGAGGCATGTTAATGTATTCTCCCGTATGTAATGCCTGAACTAAGCATGTTAGTGATTCAGATTTTTCCACTTTCTTTTGTTAACAAATTTCTGGCATCGCTTTTAAGAAAGAGAAGATGTAAATCTGAAGTTTGCTATATAGATAGATTGTCAAGAATTTGGAACCATATTCTATCATTTAAAAGGAGCGAAAATATATCCTTTCGTGGAAACCTGGACAATTTACTTATGGTTAGCTGGACACTAAGCTTATTTTCTCCATTCTTGCATTTATCTTGATCACTGAGAGATTAAAAAGAAAAAGAACACAAAATGACCAATTCAGTAGGCATTGTTTATCAATCTTACTAATTTATTTTTGGGAGGTAAAAATGAGTCATATATATCTTTGTCAGCAGAAGTGTTTTTTTATAATTAGACATTCTTTGTCATAATAACTTGATCTGCATGTAATTTTATTGGCGTTCTGAGAAGGATTATGTTTTGGATGGATGACTCCACTTATGCGACAAGGCTACAGAAAGCCCATTACTGAAAAGGATGTTTGGAAGTTAGACACGTGGGATCAAACAGAGACACTGACTGAAAAGTTTGCATACTTTTCCTTTTTTTCCTACATGGCTTTGCAAGAAATACATATATCCTGTATTGATCAAGCTTTGTATTTTTTGTTTCTATAGGTTCCAAACATGTTGGATGTTAGAATGCCAAAGGTCTAATCCATGGCTTTTAAGAGCCTTGAATAATAGCCTCGGGAAAAGGTAAATATCGACAATATTTTCATGATGTTTTACCCTCCCTTTCAAAGTTTGATTTGTTACTATGTTGTTTACAACCTTATTATTAGAAAATTTTCTGTCTTCATTCTTATGTCATTTTATTTCACTTGAATGTTTTTTGTAGGTTTTGGTGGGGAGGCGCCTTTAAGGTTCATTTCAACTTTCAGTTTTGACCTTTCTAGGTTGTCTAATACAACTTAATTTCTTCCAATGAATAAGTAAATGTGCTTTATTGCAGGCTACTTCAATGAATGCAGGACGATAGGAGTTTTTTTTTTCTTCTGATTATTTAAGTTGAAATAAAATAAAATAAAAAATTAACTAATACTGAGTCAATTAAATCACGAGAGAAAAGAAATCTAAGTGTTATGTATCTGTTATTTTTTTGCCTTTAACTCATACTGTTTAGATTAAAAATGACACAAGGATTTCTGGATACGCTAATTTGAATGCAGGGTGCATAACTTTTTCCCTGAATTAGATGACAAATATAGAATCTGCGTGTTTTTCCTTCCAGTTTGACAAGTCATTTGAAACAATCATAGCATTAATTAAGCATGGCTGTAGGAAGTCTGTATATGCCTTAGTCAATTTTGTCTCCTCCTGACTTTTCTCTCTACTCCATCTCTCTCTTCTTCACAAGATAATATCTTATATCTCCATGGTCTTCTATATCTTCAATCCTTTCTTTCTACCTCTTGACTCTCACTTTATGTACCTTCAATTATATAGAAAAGGGGAGACTTAGAGTTGAAGATAATTGGTCTAACACAAAATCTTGTGGAAGGTGAACTATGGAAAAGAGTAAAGATGAGTAAAAACAATATTTTCCATAATAATTTTCTGTAAAATCATAGACACTAGTAGTTTATAACTTTAATATATTAAAAGTAGAAGATGAAGTGAATTCGTAGAAAGTGGTAGCTCAGATTCATTGGTTGATTCATCTTCACTAATCAATAAATCTTGGCAAAACATATTGATAGACAGGTATAGACATATGTATGCAATATGTATTCACAGTACTAGATATTTTTCAAGGACATATTGTATTATTTTGTGAACTCATGTTTAAATGGAATTGATATATTCTCAAAACGGTTTAGGTAGGTGTTAGTGTTAGTGTATTAGGGTATTATTGTCTATCCCTATATGTTGTAAGGGTAAAGTTGTCCTCCAGAATGTATTATGATTTCCTATATAATATAGTGTTGAGCCAACCTTAAGGGGTATGTTTTATGGCTACAACAGAATAAGCTCTCATTTCTCTGAACTCTTCTTCCTCCCTTAATAATCTTACATGGTATCAGAGCTTGGTTTGATTCCTCTGAGCTAAGTTCTCCTCCTCTCCTCTTCCCCCTTTCTTCCTTTTCTTCCTCTCCTCTGCTCTGCTCATGCGCGGGTGTTACGCGCATAGCAGGAGTTAACTTGCCACAAGTGATTGTCGCGTGGTTAGCGGCCAAGGAGTGTCGCCGGTGGCTGGGGCTGGTGCCGGAGGGTTGGTCGGTGCTGTCTGTGCTCGCAGGAAGTCAATGTGCACCGGCAAGTGGTCGGGCTAGCTGAAAACAGTTGTTTTGCACGTTAACGGCCAAGTTCCAGAGGTTATTTGTTATTTGGTTTGCAATATTATAAATCTGTGGTGTGCTTCTGAACACTTATCTGAGTCTCTCTGCAATTTCACTTTCTTCATTTTGAGTATTTTTGCGATTCCATTTTCTTCCCATTTCTGCCATGGCTGATGAGGACAGGAAACTGGTTGCTAAGATAACACCTTCCTCCTCTAGAATTACAGACAGGAAGCTAAATGGGAGTGGTAAGAACTTTACTTAATGGCAGAGAACCATTCGGAGGTACTTATCTGGAATTGACATGGCTGGACATCTCACTGATGACCCACCAGCTAATGCAAATGAACATGTTAAGAAGAAATGGATGATGGAAGATGACAAAATATTTTCTCAGATACAGAAAACCTTGAACCTGAATTGGATGATGCCACTAGCCATTGCAACACTGTTAAAGACTTATGGAAATATTTGGAAGAACTCTTTGCTAGCAAAGACAATTTGGTATATGTTCAGGATGTATTGACTAATGTATATTGGGCCAAGCAAGAGGATGGGAAGACGCTACTGAATTATTATACCGAAACCAAACATGCTTTTGAGGAGGTGAAGGGACTCTTCCCAGTTTCTAGTGATGTTAAGAAAATGCAAGAAATGCAAGAGCAGGTTGCTGTCCAATTTTTCTGGATTGAAACCTGAGTATGAAGTTGCCCGTACTCAGCTTTTGACTAGTTCTAGAACCAGCTCACTCACTTTTAGAAACGCTTTCTCTTGCCTAAGGCGAGTGAGTAAGGATAATAATGATGAATCTGTAAAAGGATCATAAGGGTCTGCCTTGATTAGTACACACTCAAGGTCAGATGGTAACAGAGGAGGGAGGAGTGCCACTAAAGGTGGCAGAGGTGGAGGCAGAAATAATGGAACTCGTACATGC